>RJWT010001255.1:0-50332 GCA_004365215.1 Cuniculus paca | reverse complement strand
TTTTTTTTTTTTTTTTTTTTGCGGCACGAGGGATTGAACTCATGACCTCGTGCTTGTCAGGCAGGTGCTTAGGCCACCGAGCTAGATCCCTAGCCCTTTAGTAAGAATTTTCAAAGCTAAAACTTTCCCATTTTTTCCAGTGTTTTGCTCAAAAATAACAAACTTCACACCATTTCTTCTCAAGCTGCAAGTTTTCTTAGCATAGCAAAGGTGTTGTCACTGCATGATGCCTAATAAATACAATCACTAAAAGGAAAACAAGAATTGGACAAGGTGGTGGAATAGTAGACTTCATGTGACTCTACAAGTTAGAAGATACAAGGCAACAAAGCAGACATTATGTCGCATAGAGAGAATCAATCAAAAGGTGATGGAACATCTAAGTAGCACAGAAAACTTTAAAGCCAATGCAGAGTGAAGTACCAAGAAAGTCACAGTGGCTCCCCAGCTAAGGAGTGGGAACCAGACCTCTCAAGCACAATGCAAGCCATCAGAAAATCTAGCCAACCCAACACAGGTCATCAATCATAACTGCAGGAAAAATCCATGGCTCATACATACTTTAAATCCAGTTAGGGGATTTTGTATGAATGACTTCACCACAAAGCAAGCTAGCTCTAGAAGAAAATTTTAGTGTATTTCTCGGCAAATTCTTAGAGCTTTATTAGGAACTGAACTTTTTTGGGAGCAGAAAACTGGAAGCAATCAAAATTTGGCATCCTTTGGACACCCCAATGCACCGAAAGGGTGAAAGAAGACGGTAGAGGACAGTAGTTAGAGGATGTCTAGACAGGCCACTCATAAGGTATGAACAGTGGAGTACAGGGGTGTGACAGACAGTGCAGCATACAGCAAACAGTGGTACTGCTACCTGTGATGAGGAGCAGGATCTGCTGCATAAGGTGTCCTGAGGGAGCCAGGTTTGAAAGTACTGAAATGGAAGGCTGCAAATCACATTCCTGTGCCACCCCTCTTCCAGCAAAAAACTTGGTTTGACTGCTTCCCCCACATACTCTGAGGCATCCTGGTTATATGCTGTAGCTTGGACATTTTCCACTCCCCTATGAACACAGACTGAAGTCCACTGAACTGCATACTAGCCATCTGCCAGGCATATCCCATAAAACACCAAAACTGCATTGGACAGAAGGGCTTACTACAGCTCAGACTGACCATGCCATCAAGTACACAGACTGACAAACTATGGGAATGGGCACATGCCCAGAAAGAAGTATCTCCAATCGAAACACCTCAGCTAAGAGGAATTTAACTCTTTTTTTCATTTCTTATTCTCCATCTTTTTATCTTTTATTATTTTTTACTATATTACTTTTTTTAGCATAATTTCATAATTCTTTTTATTTTAAAGGGAATAAAACAAATACAAAATAAAACAGAATGTTCAATCAAAACAAAACAAAGAATGTGATACAAGACTTCAAAACAAAATAAAACTAAATCAACAATGGTTGCCATGTTGCCCCTTGCTATCTTCAAAATAACTTCCTATACCATCAGGCATATTAAAATCAAACACAACAGAACAAGATAAAACCAATCAAAACAAAACAATGAAAGCACTACAGGACTTCAAAACAAGGCAGTTGAAATACCACAGTGGCTACCGTAATACATCTTGTTATCTTCAAAGTAGCTTTTTATAACATCAGACATAATAAAAACAAACAAAACAAAATAGTGAATCAAAACAAAACAATGAGCATGAAACAAGACCTCAAAACAAGATGAAAGGAAATCAATAATGGCTACTATAATGGCTCTTGTTATCTTCAAAATAACGGCCCATACACTCAGGCATAATACAATCAAATAAAACAGAATAGAATAAAACCAATCAAAAGAAAACAGTGAAAGCAATACAGGACTTCAAACAAGACTGTAGGAATACAACAGAGGCTACCATGATGCATCTTATCTTCAAAGTAGCTACTTATTCCATCACACATAACAAAATCAAACAAAGCAAAATAGAATAAAATCAATCAAAAGAAAACAAAGCAATAAAGACTTTGGAACAAGATAATAGGAAATCAGTAATGACTGCTATAATCCATTTTGTTATTTTTTCAAGAGCTGTCCATGCCATCAAATATAATAAAATCAAACATAACTAAACAATAAAACCAAGCTAAACAGAACAATGAGAACAATACAGGGCTTCAAAACAGAATTATAGATTAACAATGGCCATTGCCTTCCCCCTGTAGACACCTCCTCCCCTTTCACCTTCACAACCTCTATTTTGTATTTTGGATCCCACAAATTTTCCCAGTTTCTTTTACTAGGGAGACAATACGATGTTCAGCCATTTGCCTCTGAACCTTTTCACCCAGGAGCATGCTCTTAAGTTGTATCCATTTACCTTCAAGAGTTTCAAGGTTATCTTTCTTTATAGCTGAGTAGCTTTCCATTGTATAGAAATGCCATATCTTTCCTTTCCATTCTGCAGCGGATGGACAAACTTCCCCTACTGTTTTTTCTGGTTCCCTGTCACACAGAGCATTGTTCTCTCTCCTTTGACTTTTAATCTATGAATTCCCTTTTGAGTTAAGTGTGTTTGTTGGATAAAGCATATTGATGGATCTTGTCTCCTGAGTCACTCTACCTGTGTTTCTTTTTATTGGCAAATTGAAGCCATCTACATTAATGGTTATGGTCAACATGCACTGGCTCATCTCTGCCATGCCATTTTCCTGCCACTGGCTGTGTACTTTTCCCCTCCATTCTATTGTCTGTCCTGCTTGGTGATCCCCCTCTGCCACTGTTCCTGGAATCATGGTCTTTTTTCTCTCTTTCTAAAATGTCCTTCAGTATTCTTTGTAGGGTTGGTTTGGCAGTCATGAATTCCTTCAGTTGTTCTTTGTCATGGAAGTATCTTGTTTCTCCATTAATTTTGAAAGATACTTTTGCAGGGTACATCAATCTGGGTTGAAAGTTGTCTTCTTTCAGGACTTGAAATATTTCACTCCAAGCTCTTCTTGACTTGATGGTTTGTGTTGAGAGGTCTGTTGTGATTCTGATGGGTTTTCCTTTATAAGTGACCTGACTCTTGAACAGCTTTTAATATTCTGTTATTGTGTTGAATTTCTGGAATCTTGATTATTATATGTCTGGGTGTAGATTTACTTTGGTCATGGCTAGCTGGAGTTCTATATGCCTCACTTATCTGAATAGCATGGCTTTCTCCCATGTTTGGGAAGTTTTCTGCTGGTCCTTCTGTAAATAGAATTTTTATGTCTTTTGTGTTGACCCCTGCTTCTTCATTGATCCTATCACTCATAAATTATTTCACTTTGCATCATCTTACAGTCTTTGAATTGTTATGTCCTCTTTCATTATTTTTAAGAGGTCTTTCCTTTCCCGATCACAACTTGCACACCTGTCTTCAAGGTCTGAAAGTCTATCTTCAGTTTCTTTGAAGAGATTTTGCCTGCTTTCAATGGAGATTTTAATTTCCTGGATATCTCTTTGAATCTGTTTCATGCATTCAAAATCTCTCTTATATTGTTCATCCACGGTTTCCCTCATTTTCCTATGCTCCTCTAATTTTTATCTATGTCTTCTTTAGAGAAGCTTAGCAATTCTTTTATTATGTTTTTCATTTCTTCTTTTACCTGAGACAGTATTTCTGTTCTAATTTCTTTTATAGCCTCATGGAGTTGTCTCTTTACTTCACTTGCCATCACTGCAGAAACTTCAGGTGTACGACTCCAGATCTCTTCCACGTTTTCATCTCCTGGACTTCCTCTGCTTGGGTTGGAGTCCAGGAACTGCTTTTTGTTTCTTTGTCTTGACATTTTCCTGGGTTCTTCCAAACAAATGGGTAGGGGGCTTTCAGGAATCTCCCACGTTGGCTACAACTTCTCTGGAGCATGACTGTTTGGTTTTCCTGGCCAGTGCTTGCAACAGATATGCAATGGTGCCCACTGTACAGGGTCTGTTTCCATTTTTTTCCAGCTCTTGCTGGTTTCCTGGGGTGGAAGCATCCCAAGGGCTGATGGAATGCATGCGGAGCAGGTCCTGCCTCTGCCTTCCCTCTGAGCTGGTTACTGGACAGCCAGGTCTCCCTTTTTCTGTTGTAATGCACACAGAGTAAGGCCTGCCTCTGCCTTCCCTCTGAGCTGGTTACTGGATAGGCGGGTCTCCCTTTTTCTGTTGTAATGCACACAGAGTAAGGCCTGCCTCTGCCTTCCCTCTGAGCTGGTTACCAGAGAACAAGCCCTCCCTTTGTCTGCTGGAATGCATGCACAGCAGGGCCTGCCTCTGCCTTACCTCTGCACTGTTTACTGGCAAGCAGCATCTCCAGCACAACACACTTGATATGCTGCGGCTCTCCAGCTGTTTCAGGAGGCAAGAAGAGCCCTTGCAAGGTTAAGAGGCTCCAAAGCTAGGTGAAATTGACAGTGCACGCCTTCAGCTCCAGGCACGCCTACCACTGCAGCTGCTCTGTTGCTCAGGGGCAGCTGGGCGGAGACTAGGCAGGACCCCAGGGACTTTCCGGACTCTGTGGCTGATAGCAGAGTTGGTGTGAGCCCTTACCAGGCTGTTCACGAGGTCCCAAGCTGCACGGCTAGGTGAAATACACTGTGCGTACCTTAGGCTTGTGCTAAGTATAGAACTGTGGCTGCTAAGCTGCTCTGGAGCAGCTGGGCAGAGCCCAGGCAGGACCCCAGGGACACACCAATCGTCCAGGGCTGAGGGTGGAGTTGGTGTGGGTCCCTACCAGGCTGCTTGTGAGGTCCCAAGCTGCACGGCTAGGTGAAATTCGCTGTGCACGCCTTCGGCTCATGACAGGCCCAGAGCTGCGGTTGCTACACTGCTCTGGGATGGCTGTAGAATTTTTCTTCTTTCATTCTTTTATTGTTTCATCTTCCTTCATCACTGAATTTTACTTCTTTTAATCTTTTAACTTTATGGTTTAGTCTGTAACATTTTTGTCCTCTAATTAATTGTTACAATACCAATATATCTGGTTTGTCTTTATGTTGTAGTTGTTGCTTTTGCTACCTTCTATATGTGAAGAGCTGAAATCAAGCCTGGAACATACAGCATGGTGTGAGGATGCATTGTTGTGAGCTATATCCACAATCCACTAGAAAGAAAATGCAACTTACTCCAGCTACGTCTGAGTTTTGGCTAATAATTCCACTTAAAAGAAGGACAAAGAAACAAAACAAAACAAAAAACTCACCCAAAATTAGTCAGAAAAGAAAAAAAGTTCACAGCATATCAATAAAGTAAGCCCCTCAGAAGTTATAACAATTATAAATATATACATAGACTGTCAATAAGTCAAATTTTATAAAATAAACACTACTGGACATAAAAGGCAGACAGGCCTTTATGATGACTGATGCCAGTATTCCACTCTCAGCAATACCTAGATCACCCAGACAAAAAAGAAATTAAAGAAACATCAAATATTAAATAAACTTAACAGACATATATAGAACATTCTAGTCAACAGCTGGAAAAATATGTTTTTCTCAGTAGTTCATGGAATAGTCTCCAAAATTAATTATATTTCAGGACATAATAGAAGTCTTAACAAATACTTAAAAGGAAGTAATTTCTTGCATATTATCAGATCATAATACAATGAACCTAGAAATCAATAGTGAAGACAAACCAAAGAAACTTACAGAGATCAAACAATAGAATTTTGAACATAAAGTAGGGTTACTGAAAAAATTGGAGAAAATAATATCATAGAATCAATTGAAATCAGAAAAATGACATATTAGAAGCTGTGGAAAAGAGTTCTAACAGGAAGTTTATAGCAATGATAGCATGTTTTTAAAAAGTATAGCAATCGCAAATAAATAACCCAATGATACAGCTCGAGGTTTTTGAAAAACAAGTTACACCCAAAAATGTAGAAGGAAAGAAGTTAAAAAAAAAGAGTTGAAATAAATGAATTAGAGATTAAAAGTACAATACAAAAGATTAATGAAACAAAAAGTTAGTTCCTTGAAAAGACAAAACACGACTGACAAACAGGTTTCAAATCCCCATGAAGGTCCATGTAGAAAAAGCCCTTCAGTAGGAATGAATCATCCTGTATCTGTAGCTTTCAGGCTCTAGCAGCCTGTATTTGGTCTTGATCCATTAATCAATTATTCTAGCTGAACTCATACCAGTGCCGGGGTGCATTTGCCTCAGATAAACGAGTGCTTGTGTTCTGTCACTTCTCTCTAGGTACCTATATATCCTTAGATTTTAGAGTTGTTGCCCTGTGATCTCTTCACCAATAAATTCAATAAAAAGTAACAAACATGAAGTCCACATGGTCTGTTTTGTTGTAAGAGTAAAAACAGTGCTCTTTCAAGCTCACAGCATGTCTGAGCCTTACATACTACTGAATAATGAGGGTCTTCCTGCTTTACTTTTAAGTATGACTACCATCAGGTATAGACATTTAATATTTCAATTTAATGAAAAAAACACTATTTTGTATCAACGGCTGACTGCTGATATGATAAGTTGTTTTCATCCTCCTCCTCTTTTGCAAGAAGAACCAAAGTAATAGGGATACAGCTGCACTTTAGGGCAAGGTCCCAAGGGAGAACACTGGAAATCAGCAAATGAGAAACACAGACCTTGTTCAGAGACCTGAATACAACAGGATAGCAATACAAACAAAACGTCCCTGCCTCCGCCACCCTGTCTCCACAGCTGGGGAATGGGACTCCTCCCTCTGCAGGAGAAAGGGTAAAAGAGAATTGCTGAAAACTATCAATTCATATGTGGTCATCCTAAACATGGAAAAGTTCCACATTCCTCACAGGATGTTAGCTCACTTAGATATTCAATGTTAGATTTGATTCTGTTTTGGTCCCAAACTGTAATCTTCCTGTAGCTTTTTTGGCTGTGATAATGACCTTGATGACAGCACATACCATGGTGGTCAGAGAGACTCACTGTGTCTTGGAGAATTGTGTGGTATTCTAGAGTCAGTAAAAAGCAAATAAAAACTCGGTTGTCTTAGGACTGTCTGAGAAGTACTATTTCTTTAGAAATTTTGCAACTGAGGTAACTGGAATTTTCATCTTGTAACTAAAAGGAAATAAGACCAATGGGAAAATAAGGATGAGGCTTCTCACTGTCAAGATGACATTTTTATAAATGGCAGCCATATGTGGTCCAAGAACAAAAGAAGCTTAGGTACATAGGGGAGTATTGGGCTATGCCATTAAATGAAGATCCTAGGCATTCTGTATTTCTTGTCCTTTACCATTCTTTAAGTCTCTCAGGTTGTATTTGTTCTATGTTATCCATTCTTTTCATTAGATGTTTTATTCAAGTATTGCTAACTCAGATTCTCCCAGAAGCTGAAATAGACTATGCTCTGTTAATAAGAGTGCGTTAGAGAGAAAGCTCTTGGATCTATTGACAAGGTTCTGAAAGTAAATAGTTTTGTAGATTCTTTTATTGATCTTTAATTATTTCAACGGTTTCTACTTAAGCACTATTGGGAAGTTTAATGTGTACATAAAATGAATATGTATATACACATACATTTGTAAAAAATATGAAGAACACTGGGGATTTAGCTCAAGTGCTTGCCTGGCAAGTGCAAGGTCGTGAGTTCAATCCCTAGTACCAAAATAATAAAAAATAATGAACTTCAGTTTAAACTCTAAAATAAACTAGAGGGGGCCAGGGATTTAGTTCAGTGACACAAACACCTGTCTGGCAAGTTTGAGGTTGTGAGTTTGATCCCCAGTACAAAAAAAACTAAATAAATGAACTAGAGAAACTAGCCTGGATTAGCTGTGCACTTTAAAATAAAATACTTTGAAGTTTACCTGGTATTAGGAAAACATTTTTGAAGGGCCAGTATGTACATACATGCACATATATATGAAAATGCATACATGTTATCGGTGTGGATATTAAAAATAATTATTTCAGGTTAACAAAACACGATGTCAGTAGTGGCTAGGGTATAATTATATATGGTGAAAATTTATGTTCCATACAACAC
Source organism: Cuniculus paca (assembly GCA_004365215.1). Lineage (NCBI taxonomy): Eukaryota > Metazoa > Chordata > Mammalia > Rodentia > Cuniculidae > Cuniculus > Cuniculus paca. Next base: position 42,324 of record RJWT010001255.1, on the reverse strand, counting down.
ATTGTTTTCTCAGAATAGCAATTTAACTTTTTATAAGAAAGAGAAAAGGAAATAGAATCATCAGCTGGAAGTAGAGTGGTTATTTGTTCCTAGGAAATTTATACTTATTTTTTATGAACATATACTCAAAATTTTATTATGGTAATAAGAATGAACATTGAAACTGCAAGAGAAACAATATAATAAAATGGAAGAAAAAATGCCATCAGTCTTATAAATATTGGCTAAAATAGCAATAAAATATGAAACTATAGATTGAAATATGAAAATAACATCAACTATAATGACGGTAAATAAATAAAGAGTTAGTGCTATAAGAATTATTTTGTATAATGACTACACGGTGAACCTTACATAACAGTTCATAATTCCATGTCCCTGGAATGGTGCACATTACTTAGCAAAATATTTATGCCTGAAGGATAACTATAGTACACAGTAAAGAGGACCATCTCTTTACTCAGAGAGCCTGAATTTAAATTGTAATTCTGCTTCTGACTTTATGATTTTACAGTTCATAATTCTGTGTCTCAGTCTAGTTAATACCTCAAGGAGTCTATCAGATTAAATAAGTTTTTGAGTTTAAAACATTGAGAACTATTTCAGGCATGTAGTGAGAGGTCAATAAATGTTAGTTCTTTTTATTTCGTGTCAATAAAATAGAACCTAGAAAATATATTATTTATGGCTAACATTTTTCCATGTTGCAGTGATTCAAAAAATTCATACTTTCCCAAATTTGTACAATATTCAGTCATGAGAAAAATGAATATGAAATAGTATCTTTTATAAGCTATTATGCATCTGGAAATATGAAAATTATATATCTGTGTCCGGTACCTGCTATGAAAATATTAAATTTAGTGACAAATTCAATTGTTACACTTAAATATAAAATATATCCCAGAAATACAACAAATTTTCAATAAAATTGATGAATTCAATGCAATTTTACTAATTTTAGCAAATACACGAAGATAAAATATTTGAGTCTTTTTAAGTTTGATTTAAGGTAAAATTGAAATGTGCCACGATAAACGAAACACACATTTTAAGTAAAAGACTGTTGGATCTATAGTAATAAAATTTAAGATTGTTCCCCTCAGGCTCAGTAGCAACGTTTTTCTACAAAGTAGATGTTTTCTTAGAATACCTGAGAACTGATTATGCGCTGAGATGAACGGGCGATATTGGCAGGTAGACCAAAGAAGCCAGGTTTATCATCCTCTGGAAGTTTTTCAATGACAGCACGATAGTCCTAAACATAAACAAGTAAAAAAATTTTCAATCAGAGATTGAATTTACTACCACTGAAATCAGAAAAATATGCATAAACACAAGCACACACTTTTTTTGAGACAGGGTCTTACTATGTAGTTCAAGTTGGCCTTGAACTCACTATACAGCCCAGGCAGGCCTCAAACTCATGGCAATTCTCCTGCCTCAGCCTCTGAGGTGCTGGGATTACAGATATGTGCCACCATGATCAGCCTCTGCCTATATTTTAACTCACTTATCTATAGAAAATATTGTCATTAATACTTCTTTGTGCATCAGTTATTTGACACATTATTTTCTTATCCCAACCACCCATATACAAATAGACCTCAAATTGCTAAAACAAAATACATTTGTGTGGCTATGCCACAATATGTCAAGCATCATTTGAACATTCATGTACTCGTGACTTTAAATAAGAAATGAAATGCAGACCATGGATTCATTCATTTGGGCCCAAAGATGGGAACTGTTTTCTTTTCATAAAGTGGCAAGTTCATTTTAACGTAAGTATTATGGAAATATACCTAACTTATGTGTGCTGAGTAGCAGTGGGGAGATGCAAAGCTATCTTTTCTCATGCCTGGCATTTTCAAGGAAAAAGCTGAACTGTAGAAAGCCCAAGAACTATAAACGTGTCATATTTTGAAAAGTCATGCTGTATTCTGAAATTCTTCCTCTCCTCTAGCTTAGTATATGAAAACTTCTTCACAGTATTCAATCACAACATATACAAATGTATGTTTGTGTAAGTGTACGTGCACATACTCTTGTGTGCATTTATCCTCCAAGGATTCTTGATCTTCTCCTATCCAAGTTAGAAATACTGATTCTCATAAATCATCACATCAATTATAGAACCATTACTCTGTAAAATTACAAATTTGGTTCATTTCCAAATAGTTATGAAGCCTTCGCATCTAAATTGGAGTCTACCATTTATTCATTGATATTGTTTGACAATTATGTTATTGAAATGAAAGAATTTTCTTGAAAAATATTTGAGGAAAAACTAGCAATACTGAGAGAACAATGTAATTCAGTACATATAATCTCCCCATAAAATAGTGAAGAAATGCATTATAACAATAGTCAATTTAAAATTACTGACTTGTGGCAAAATAAACTAGAACTGAAATATTCTGGTTATATTTATTACCACCTTCTGGAAATGATGACTGTGTTTTGGGAGGCTTTCATGTGAAAACTTGAAGCAAAAGCTACAACTTGCTAAAATAAATATACATAAACAAAAATGTCATTGTGAAAGACAGATAAAGTGAATGCCTTTTATATCTTTAGACCTACTTTAAATTTAAAAACCATAAACTGAAAACAGACATTTGTTAAATAACACTTCACTTCTTTTATATTTCACTTCTTTAATATTCTTCAGTGTATCACAGTATATTCATGCCTGATACAAAATAGCAAATCCCCTGTTCTGGCTCTTAACAGCCATTCTTTATGCTTTGAGTTTTCTTTGGCTACTTCCAGATTGACATAAACACTGGTCTGTTATCACTATGATCAATCAACCTTCAGGGAAAAAAAAAATCCAAAAGCCTACAGGATGCTTTACTAGAGTTAGGCCATGAATTGACAAAACAAGTAATCTGTATTGTCAATAATTACTTGTACCTTTGAAAAGAAATAATACACTTAATAAATGACTCAAGTATCTGGTACAGGGAAAAATTTGAGATTAATTTTACCTACCAAAATGCTGCAAGATTTTGGTAGAGACACAGAATACGGAAAGATGTTTTTCTTGTTCCTTTGGTTTAATACATCAATTACTGAAGAATTAAAAAACTGCTTCAAATATGATTGAAGAACTCTAAGGTCAAAGTAGTTATCTATACGTCCTCCATAAATAGCATTTTCAAGTAAGCCGTGTACAAATTCCCATTGTATATCTCTGGAACCTGCAGTTTAAAAACACTTATTAATTTTATTTCTAAAATCCCTATATTAACTAAATTATGAACTCTGACTACATTTATGAAATAGTAATATATATTTAACAACTAATCACTTCTTTACGTGATCATTAATACTAAACGATAGGTGATATTTATTGAGATGAATCAAGTAAGAGTTTCCAAATATTTTGCATTTATAAACTCTTCACAGTTAATAGAAATACTAATATTAGCAAGTTATATAGGTGGAAAATTTGATACTTAAGAAGTTTCACTCATGAAAACAGAGAAAAAATTCATACAGCCCCACAGATCTGGATTAGAAAAGAGGCATTACGAACCCAGAGTCATCCTTTTTCTCCAACATATAATACCTTTATATAATCTAGTCTTCAACACATCATAATTTACATAGCCAACTATCCATTTTCTATTCTACAAGGGAAATGTACTGAAAAAAATAAAATGGGATAGACACAGGGTAATCCCAGCAGGGGGATCACAAAGTCAAACCCAGCTTAAACAACTTCGTAACTTAGCAAAACCACATCTCACAATAAAAGAGGGGCCCTGAGGCCCTAGATTCAATCCTCAGTAACCCTGAGACACATACCCAAACTCACCTGCAATGGAACATTTTTCTGTAAGATATTATGTCATTTTACAACAGAGACGTCCTCATAATCATAATTTGATAATGTTAAAATACAAGAAATAAATCTCGGTCTTTAGTAAATATAGGAAACATTAATAGCATTTATGGGAAGCCTAGCTGTATTTAAATTAGGTAATTTTTTCTTAGCATTGCTACTTTAGTTCTATTTTACCACAATAAAATTCCAAGATAATTACAAAAATTGATAGTTGGCATTGATATATTATGCTTTGAGGCATATGTAATTCATATTGTCTCCTGTAAAAGGGTACCTACACTGCACAGAAGTAAAGTTGTTCCCTATATCTTACTATCAAAAGTGGCTAAATAGGGACTTTACCAAAATTCAATTTTCTCCTTCTACTTTGATATTCACTGAATGATAAATTAGTAATGAATACAGTTAGACATCGGTAAGTATGTAAGCATAAAATACAGAAACCATAATATATTTTTCAATTTATAAAACAGAAATCACATTATAAGAATTATATAGAAACTAAAACAAAACAAAAAAAGAATTATATAGAAATTTTATAAGAAAATCTTTTCTTCTTACACTCGTTCTCAAATTTTATGTTATTCAATACAAAAGCAAACAGCATAATTCAAATTAGTAATAAGCCAACAACAACAATACACAAAACATTAAATATCTTAAATTTTAAATATGTTATGCCTATTTTCCTTTAAATTTCTTAACAACTGAGCAAACAGAACCATTACTCCCTTAAAGACCTAGAAACTGGGACTTAAAGGGTAAAAAACTTGCTTCTAGGTCACATTAATCTACCAAATTCTGTGATGGAACTTTTTCTCTTTCTTGAACTTAATTGTAAATACATCAAGTTCCTTGATATCAAATCATATTTTTCCATAAGTCTCAATATTTCATTTTAAAATATCTGCCTTTCAAGATTCCATCACAACTTTGAAGTGCACTGATAAATTCTCTATGCTTTGGTGCCTTCATCTAGAAAGCAATGCTAATAATATTTGCCTTACAGTGGTATTATAAAAGTCTAATAAATGTTCAAAAGCATTTCAGAAAATTATACTAGTGCAACAATGGCAAATCTGTTAGAGATGAGTGCCTAAACTGCGACCTAAAACCCACTTATTTACTGCACAGTACAAACACTGCAATTATACCTGAATACTGAGATTTTTTAGTTTAGAAAAATCTCAAACATTAACATCTTTTGCCTTAAAAGAAAAACAAGTAACACTTGGTGATACACCACCACTGCACTACTGTATGCCCTTCACAAATGTCAAAATAAACATTAAAAACAACGGATTATGAAAGCCAGAAACCTAGTTATCTTTGCATGAGTTAGGCAAGTGTTGGATCACATGTAGTAAGAGGTAGAGGGTAGATGCTTTCCAGAATGATAGTATTTTATTTTTTAGGCTAGCTACATAGGCACAATTTATGCAAATCTACTGAGGTGTCCACTTATGTGCACTTTTCTGATGCATGGTTCAAGAAAATTTTTAATTAAAATATTCCACTTGAGGGCTGGGGCTTTAGCTCAGCAGCATAAGCACCTGCCTGGCAAGCATGAGGCCATGAATTCAATCCCTGGTACCAAAAAAAAAAAAATTCCACTTGATTACTATTTGGCATTAACAAATTATGATGTAGCAATTCAACCTTCATATATGTAGTCCACAGAATGATACCATACATTCACCTAAAGCTATAGCAATATTAATTAGTATTACTCATAATCACCCCAAACTAAAATCTACCTACAGGTCCATCAACACAAGTATCTATAATCACACAAAAGCATGCCAAAGAGCAGTGAAAATTATCTACAGTTATTTGCAACCATGTGCATGAATCACATACAATCTTACTGAAAGAACCTAATCACTAAAGCATATAAGCTATATGACTTTAGTTTTACAAAACAGGCAAAACTCATAAAATAAGGCATCTGATACTTACCTCAAGAGATGGAGTGAGGAAAGTTAGGAGATAGTAGCAGCTGGAAAGTAGTACTGTACAAATTGCAATCTGGATTACTAGTAATGTTCTGTTTCTTCCTTAAATTGCTATCTACAGGGATATCTTCAGTTTGTAGAAATTTTCTTAGGCTATGATCTTGCAAGTATTTTTTCAACGTATATTATACTTCATTAAAAAGTTTAACTTCACAAAGACTAAAATGGAATTTGGTCACAACCTAGCTGTCAATCCTCATCCTTATGCCAAACACAAGTTACAGAAAAAATTGTGATGTCTATGTTTCTCTTAAAGATATTAAGGATATAGGTAATAACAAAACAAAGACCTTGCTTTAATATATATATTATACTCTAGTGAGAGGAGAAAAAATAAGATATCAGTATGCTAGTGTATTAACAATAAAACAGTAAGAAAATGATTAAAAGATCATTACATACTCTGCATTCAGTGCTAAGAAGAAGCTTTTCTAAACAAACTTTTAAACTGGGATCTAACTGATAGAAGAAAAAAAGCACAGAAAGGATTGTAAGAAAAGCATTTCAGACAAGGAAGAACACCTACTGAAACCTACAATTATGAAAAAGTCTAACCTGTTGAGCATCAGAAAGACCACAAGGGTGGTTGCATGCAAAGAAAACTACATAACTTGGTTTTCTTTTCTAGAACATAAACTAGTTTACAGCATGGAAAATGTTTCAAAGCATGCCAAGGTAGAAGTACCACTAACTAATCTAAGACTTTAATGACACTGAAAAAAGCTGAATAGAAGGAACAGGAATGCCAAAGCACTGGCTGAGGATGAGAAGACAGGATGACTTGTTGGCTTTGAGCTTGAAAAACTACATGAATGGTGATGTTATCTAGTACAATGGGGCAGACTCAGGGAACACTGGGTTGGCCTGATGGCAACATTGGGAGTTGAGAGGGGAGTTAGTAACTTAGAGTATTCTTTGTAATGAAGAAATTAAATGGTAGGATACACTGGCCCATAAAAGGCAAAGAGCTAGATGACCTAAGGGAATCAACTTACAAATCTTTATTTGCTGCACTATTTCGGTATATTACTGGTACCTTCATTTCTACTTAATAATTCAACTGACGCTCTACAAATCCTTGGTACTGACCTTTGACTGCTCTACTCCTGAATGTTAACAGTTCCCTTGAAAGATATTTGAATAATTAAGTTGAAGCCTCAAATTTTGTAGGCCACAAAGTGAAGACAGGTCTTTCCAGTTTTCTGCTTCCTGAGAGCTAAAAATCGATCAGAAATCTAATGGATTACATCAAAACTAATGTCTATAATAAAAAAACCCTCAGATAAGTCAGGCATGATAGTGAAGACAAAAAAAAAAAAAAGCAAATTTTTTGACAAGATATTAAAATACTCCCGAAAAACCGTACTGTTCATAACACTACAAATCAATCATCATTAACCCTAGAAATAAAAATTTTCATTGTTAGAACTTACCATCAAACAGTCTATCGATAATGTGATACCCAGCCCGAAGATCTGATAAAGAGAACTCATAAAACTTGGTCCAGCCCTATTAGAATATAAAAAGTAGTAAAAACCTAAGCAGTATTCAAAGATACATATGTATACATTGCTGTCCTTATAATTATAAAGAAAATGCTGAATAGATACTAAATGAAATACAATCATACTGAATAAAATACAATTGTTTACTGGAATTTTTAATAAAACATATATATATAAAGTAATAATAAATGCTTTTTCAAAAGCAAATCTACTGATTCCCCCTAAATTAAAAGAACTTTATAATACCATATTCATTTATCACAAGTATAGATAAAATAGTGAGAATAAACTGGTACAACTTCTTTATTCTACAGATTGCATACACAATGAGATAGTTTCTATAACATTATGCTTCAAGAACTATATATTTTCTCCAAAAACATGAAAATGGAAATATTTCCAGGGTCCCAAAAGCATATAACTTTGCTTTCTATACATTTATTCATACTGAATTCATATATCTAATGGTTATGTCTATATAAAAAAAATTTCCACAGAGGACTACATTGTGTATAAAACAATATGAAGCATGAAAACAATTTCTGTGGAGTTTCCATTAACTATAATTAGATAATAAGTTTAACCCACAATGTGTTAGACTTGGATAATATTTATGAATACTGATACAAATTTTACTTATTCATCATTCAAAAAATTTATGTTTTATAGGTAAAGCTCAAGGAATGTAAGAATAAACAAACATAAATAATCTCTGCCTTTTTGTGGTTTTCAGTCAAATGTAGGGAGGAGTGAAGTGGAGACAATCACTCAAATATATGTATGACTGCAAACTATAAGAAATTTGGCAAAAAGAACCATGCTTGGTATTTACAAGAAAGAGATCTGAACCAATCTAAGAGGGGAGGTAAGTCACCCTGATAGAAAAAATGGTAAATTAGATGGAAACACAAAAGTAGATGGATTTGAGCAGTTGTTAAGAAAAACATTAACAGTTTTGAATAGAGTTGTAATTGTAAAGGAAAGCGAAGATACCAAAACGACATTCAAATGGACAGTGGTCACTCATTGATAAGTGGAACAATGAAAGAGCATGGGAAAGAATCAAGAGATCAAAAGTTTAGCAGAACTTCTAAACAAAACTCATTGAACAACTTATAAAATGCTTGCTATACACCAGGCACTATTTGTCAATGAAAAAACAGCAATGAATAAAAGAAACCAAAATCTGTGCTGTTGGCAAGTTTATATTCCCATACTTGATCCAGAATATGAGAATTTTCAATCATTTTTGAGACATTAAACTTGACAAGTAGAATGAGTAAGTAGATACATAAATCCAGAGCTTAGAGAATTGATCAGTATAAATACAGCATCAGAAGCATTTGCATTATTATTCTAAAAATAAATAACTATTCTAAAAAGAAGATATTGTGAAAACAAAAAGAAGAGACTTACATCTAAGTATAATTATTTAGGAATTAATGATCTGTAGGGAATATGTAACCATCAACAGTAAAATTCTTATAATACTTTAAACTTTCCATCAACTCAAAGTTTTAACATTTCTTATATTGTTCTATTAGATCTTATTTGTGAAAAAAGATTTTCTTTAAAAAATATCTAGAAGATTAATCTTTATAAAATCCCCAAAATAAAAGACTTGTTACCATCTTCATTATTTACTATGTTTTCCTATGATATGGTCAGCCAAACCAAAATATTATTCTATATTTTGTCTAGTTTCACCTCCAATTTTATTATTTTTATGGGAGTAGACTTACCATGTTAAAAAAAAAAAGAGAGACCTTTTCAAACATTTTTGTCAGAGATCAAACTGCTGTTTCCTCTATGAAAAGCAATTTGGTAATATTTATGAGTATTTTTTAAATAGATCCTTTTACTCCGACTTCACGTTTAGAAAATAGCTACTAAGTGTCAAATGAGGCAAATAAAGGGATATACATTGAAACATTTTTCATAATAGCAAAGACTGAAAAGAATATGTATATCCGTTTAATATATATGAGATAAAAATGTCAATACAGTAATATAAATATTTTTAAATTAGGCATTAAACATATATGGATACTTAATTTCTAAATATATTTTTAAAAAGCAATGCATAGAACTCTTAATATCTTACCATTGTGTTACAAAGAACATAAGTAGGTATCTACATTCATAAAACATATTTTTATACATGTCTGACGCACCAACGAGAAACAGTTAACGGTGAATACCCTTTGAATAGAAACTAGGTGGCAAGGGAATAAAGAGGAAGGGACTAACTTTCCATTGCAAAACTTTTTATAGCTTTTGAATTTATGCTATGTGTATGTATCACAATGATATACAGTAGAGCTTTTATCAATGAAAGTACACCACTATCGCTATTCTTCATGTACCAATCAGGATTAATTGCTACACTAAGTTGAACACTAATGTAATAGAAGTTAGGGGCATACACTTTAGCGGAAGATGGGCCTGGACATTTCAGAACTCAATAGCATTTTAGGTAAGATACCTTGAGCAAGTTAATTATCATCGAGATGCATTTTCCTCCTGTGTAAATGAAGATAATAAGTGTATATGCCCCAGAGACATAGTATGAAGATACTCTTATTTTGACATTCATATGAAGCAATGCATTATTATTATTTATTTCAACTGTTTGATAAAGTGTTTGATAGACTACATGCCAGTCAAACACGTACCTCCAAGTATATACTATCTCACTTAATCCCCACAATGAGGGTAAAGATAATCATGAATCCCATTCTATAGTTAATAAAACTGGTGTTTATTAGGAGTTAAAATAGTTTATTCAAGATCTGGGAAATCCTAGTCAAGACTCAAACCCAAATATAACTTGAGAACTTATATTTATATTTTGAAACGTAACTGAAGTACAGAGAAAACCTAAAAGGCAAGAAAGATGAGGAGGGCAGTTTGAGGAGAAACAGCAGATCCCCAGCAGAAGTGGGAAAAGTTAAAAAAAAAAATAAAGATGGAGGAAAGTTAAAAATGGGAGAGTGATACAGTTTGTGGCTGAGATACACATCTGGCAAGAAGGGAGCAATAGTGCCAGGCATGACTATCATGACAATAAAAAATTCAGTTCAGTGGTTGCAAAATCAATAACAGCTAGAATCTATCGTAAGAAAGAACTTGATGGCTTGAAAACCTTAAAGTGTTTCTTTCTGACTGGAGAGCTACAGGACAAGTAAGAAAGGAGCTTGAGAGGAGGCTGAAGACATAGCAGATCTTTTCTTCTGGGTCATGGCAAGAAATTCACGTAATTTTTCTCCACATACAATACAACACATTTGATGAATTTTAATGCAAAGTAATAAAATAAACTTACACATTAGAGAGAATTCTAGCTGTTGAATTTAAAAAACAAAAGGAAAAGCAGTTACGGTAACTCACAAACTAGTACAGGAGAGATGATCAAGCTTAGAAAAAAAGGCTGGAGAGTAGACAGGCTTGAATTATATTTTAGAAGTAGAATCTACATTACTTGATAATGGACTAGGTAGAGAAATTAAGAGAAAAGAAAAAATCAAAAACAACTCCTAGAATTCCACCATGAGGAAGTAGATGGGTAACTGACAAAGATATATTAACGGACCAACAGGGAATCAGTTCTTGAAGTTTGAGATGTCTGTGAGATATAAAACCATAAATGTGATATCTAATTATCATTAATATTCTAATTCAATGAAATATGAAGTAGGTAACTACGTATCATTGAGAAGATAAGCAAAAAATATTGAAATGGAGATATAAATTTATGAGTTATGAGCTAATTTGTGACTAAATTATAAAAATATTCTAATAAAATGTAAACTTTTCCATATATCCAAGACATGTTCTTAATTACCTGTGGAATATAATTTCTTCTTTCTTGACATGCAGCATGAAACCACGCAAAACTAAAGAGAGCATGAGCCCGCTGTGTATTATCTTTTTTGTTAATTTGCTCAGGAGTCCAAGACTCATAAGTTCGCATTAAATTCTTCTTCAAACCTGGAGGTGACTAAAGAAAAGAAAGTAACAGAGATTGTATTACTTTAAATAGGACAAAATAAATTTGTACTGTATTTCATATATTTAAGGACATATTTTAAGTGTTTCATCAATTTCCAAGTCTGAATCATTTTGTTACTTTAAAATGTACAAGTATAAAACTAGTTTTAAGTGTCTTAAAGTAACAGTTCATCTTGATTATAAATGAGGAATACTCTAAGAAAATTTGTATAATGAATATTCAAAATGATAATGTTCTATATGATATTGAGGTTTTTTAACTGAAACAAAAATCACTTATGACAATATTGATATGCTACTGATTGCAATAGGACAGATATTTTTTAGTTTAATACACCAGTTATTCTTCACTGGTTGGTATTTCAATTTCCATTGAGACAACATACCATTTACATATAACGTAAACTGTTCTTCTTGCACATTAGTCCAAAGTTGAAACAGATGTTACCTGACATCACTACTATGCAATTAAACACAAATACAAACCCAGGAACTAAAATGATGTATGTACTGGATTAATATTAGATAAGCTAATGGTCATTTACATGCACTAGGCCTATATAGTATATATTTTATTAGACTTTTATGTACTATAGATAATGTTCCTGTATTATTTCTGGGTACATATGTCAAAATGATACAAAGCATTCAAATTATTAAGAGTAAAGTACTCCCCCAAGGAGAATTCTAATGTAAAAAAATTTAAGAACAGGATCCAGGTTTATCTGCTGAATTCAATGACCTTCATTTAAAAGTAAAATCCTTCTAAAATGGTTTCTAAAACTTTTATTAAACATTTGTTAAAAATTATGGACTACACCAAATTTCTTCAACACTAATTAATAAAGTATGACATAAAAACTAAACCACTTAGTTTTTTAATACATGCTGAACTACAAGTGATAAAAACTAAATCATACTGTTACAGAAAAATCATATGCAAATAAAGACTACATATTTGAAAAAATAACAAAACAGAGCTTTCCATTAAAATGTCATCAAATTACCTCCTAAAAAAGATACTGGAAAAAGCTGCACTTTAAAGATAAAACATTCAAGAAACAGTTTCTCTGAAAATATTTACTAAGCTCATCTTATATGCATCTTTATGGTAAATACTACAAAAAAGCAAATGAAAAAATAGGCCCTGCCTTCCTGGCTCATATACTTCAGTGCTAGATGATAGCTCAGTGCAAGAGTTAATTGAAAGAGTGGCTAGAGAAGAACCTAGACAGATTCTTTCTTACTAGGCTTTATAAAGGCTTTTATTTCACTTATTTACACTGTCAGGTCATCTTTGTATCCCTGAATTAACCCCTGCCCATTTTCTTCCTTAAGTAAGACAAGAACTTTCAGAAAAATGTGAAATACTAATCCAACATAACAGCAACAAATACTAAGAAGACATTTTTATGCAGAAAAAAATTATAAGAAATGTTTCTGAAAATGAAAGTAGGATATCCTTCACAAGTATTTAAAATCTGTTTATTATTTTATTTATAACTGAGAAGGTGTAAAATATTATTATTTTATTTATAACTGAGAAGGTGTAAAATATTTCAACAACATAGTTTTAGATGTATAAAGTTTCAGTGGATCTGCTTAAGATTACATGTTTGAGCAATATAAAAACGAGTAGATGGGGACATATGGATGGATAAAATCAGTGCCAATCTAAATTAATTAAGACAAAAACAAATGATAGGAAAACAGATAATTTTATGTAAAACAATGAAGTTAGACTCCAGACTTATATCATATTCAAACAGTAACTAAAAATGGATTAAGGACCAAAACATAAAATCTGAAATTATAGATTCCTAGAAGAAAACACTGGGGGAAAGCTCTAAAGCACTGATTTGGCAATGATTTCATATCTAAGACACAAAAGCCATAGTCAACAAAAGCAAAAATAGGTAAGTGGAACTACGTTAAACTTAAAAAGTTCTATATCGTAAAACAGAAATAGTAAAAAAGCAAGCAACCAAATGGGAAAAAATAATTTACGAAGTACCTGTCTAATGAGATTACAGGAAAGAATTTTAATAACAACAAGTCAATTAGAAATGGGAAAAATTACATGAATATATATTTCTTCAAAGATGATATACAAATGTCTGACAAATATGTGAAAAGATTGTAAACATCATTAAACATTAGAGAAATGCAAATTGAAATCACAATAAGATAACATCTATCCCCTAATGGAATGATGGCTGTTTTGTAAAACACAGCATAGAAGTGATGGCAAGAGTGCAAAGAAACTGTGCACTACTCTTGGAAATAAAAAAAGGTACAAGCACAATGGAAAACAGTATAAGAGTTTCCTTAAAAGTTAAAAACAGAACTGTCCTCTGATCCAGAAATTCCAGTTCTAGGCATATGTACAAAATAACGGAAAATAAAATCTAGAAGAGACATGCGGTTATCTATTTTCACTGCATTTTTTATAATGACTAAGAAGTAGAAGATGTAAAAGTTCACTGATGGGTGAATGGATAAAGAAACTGTCATACATATAATAGGGTATTAGTCTTAAGAATTAAAACATGGATGGACCTTGAGTACATTATACTAAATGAAATAAGATAGTCACAAAAAGACAAATACTGCATGGTCCTACTAAGTGAAATATCTAAAACAAACTCTTACAAAAATAAAAGTAGAATTATTGCCAGGGGCTGAAGAATGAGGAAATGGGAATTTGGCATTAATAGTATCGCAGTTTTACAGGATAAAAATGTTCTAGAGATACACGATATAACAGGTATATATTAACACTATGATAGCATACACTTATAAATGGTTAAAATGGTAAAGTCTGTGTTCTTTCTTAGAGCAAACAAATGATAACATTGGAAAAGAACATTTAAATTTTTCCATATCTTATGCTATTCTACATATTGTACCTCATTTAGATACAAAAAGAAGTTTTTAATGGGTTTTATATAGACAGTTGTTTATGAAGTTTTAGGAAACATGTACAGATTATTGCTCTTATACAACTAATGACCTAAGTTTTAAGTCTTCTTACCTCATATGTTATCTTCAAACTTGACTGTAGTAAAATAGGAGTAAAGTTCGGATGAACTTCTGCAGTGAGCCAAAGACGAAAAGTATCTTTAGGTTGAAGAGTATTCAATTCCTATTTACAAAAATAACAAGAAGCTATTTAATATGTAATACACATTCCTCTTTAGCCATCTATTATTAATCAGTTTTTCTTATCAAAACTTTTCTATGGCATTCTGATATATTTTTCTGTGACATTCTGATATAATACTGATTAAATTTCTTTTACATTTTTATGTTCTTTATTATTAGCTTAGTGTAATGAATGAGAAGTTGGACAGGAAGCCAATTTCACTGCATTAAAGTCCAAACTTTGCCCCTTATTTGCTGTGTGACATCGGGCTCTATAACCTACTTCTCCAAGTCACAGTAACAATAGCACCTGCCACACAGGCCTGTATAAAACCCTTAGAACAATGTAGTAAGCACAAAGTAAGTGTTAGCTGCAACTGCTATGCCAAACTAGCAGTTACTACCAGGCCTACAGATTCTCATTATTTCAAGTCATACTTCTGCAGAGTTATATAACAATACTAATGTCCTTACTGGCAATTTTTAGTAGTACACAGGCCCATAAGAACTGTATGTTTTTCAGTGCTGAGGATCAAACCTAGAGCCTCACACACTCTAAGCAAGAGCTGTACAACTGAGCTACAGCGCCCCCCCAAATTATAAATTCAAATTGCTACACAAATTTATCTGCCCATACCTCTCATGTTATAAACTTTGGTCATTTACTCAGATTTCACATTCCTTCTGTACATTTTTCTCTTTGTAGCCTAACAAATTCTTACTCAGTTATCTAAATGTGGTTTAATTATGTTTCAAGGCAGTATCTTCTCTAGTTTTTCACTATCACAATCCCAAGCAAGATCAATCACTCATGCTATTCTGTAAATCCTCTTCTGTAGTTCAGTTATGGAAAATGGCATCTGTCTTTTCTAAACTACATTGCAAGAAAGCAGGTACAAATTATGTTTGTAGATTGAAGGAATAAATGAAAAAAATAGCTAGTATCTCCAAAAGAGAGCAGTCTTAATTTCTTACTACCATTTATGTCTGACACTCATATTCTTGATTAATATCATTTAAAATGTATTTTAAATCACCAAAATATGGAAGATTGGCTATAAAAACATTGTGCTTGCTTAAAACTATAAATGATAAAATGTATTTACATCTCAATTTAAAAATGAAAAGTTCATATAAAATTCTGCCTTGAGTACATTATACTTGAGTATATCTAAAATATCTAAAATATTTTTAAAAAGAAATAATCTTTGTGATATAATTGGGTTTGCAATAAACTTGTAAATTTATATCCAAACAATTCATCCAAAGTTTCCAGGAAGAGAAAAAGGAAAAAATTCTTTTTAAACTTTTGAAATATAGTGTACCCTACATATCCTTCAAAAATTCCTAAGATTTGCTTTCAAGTTACTGACTAAAACTATGTTTTACATAAATTAATAGCTATCAACAATTTATAATAAAGAGCAGGATTCAATTATTCACTTACCTTCATTATGTTTTAAAATATATGAGAGAAATTAGAGAACTGATACACAATAGCATCTAGAAAAATGAAATACTTAGGAATCAGTCTAATGGAGTGAAAGACCTTTATATTGAAAAGTACAGTACTCTCAAAAAGGAGATCAAAGAAAATATTAGAAAATCAAAAGATATCCACTATTCTTGTACAGGCAGAACAAATATAGTGAAAATAGCCATACTTTCAAAACTGTTATACAGTTTTAATGCAGTCCCAATCAAAACACCAATAGCATACCTCACAGAAATAGAGAAAACAATTCTGAAATTCTATGGAACCAGAAGAGACCCAGAATAGCAAAAGCAATTCTGGGTAATAAAAGGCAAAGCAGGTAGCATCACAATCCCTGATTTGAAGTATACTACAAAGTTACCATGATAAAAACAGGATAATACTGGCAAAGAAACAGACAATGACAATATTAGAAGATGCAGAAACAACTCCAAGCACATTAAGCTACCTCATCTTTGACAAAGGGGCGAAACACTTTCACTGAAAGAAAGCCTCTTTAAAAAATGGTCCTAGGAAAACTGGCTTTCCACATGCCAAAGAGCAAACCTACACTTTTATTTCTCATCATGCACTAAACTAAAATCAAAATGGATCAAAGAGCTAAATATTAAAATAAAAAAAATTACTGAAAGACAGAATTGGTAAAACACTTGAAGACATAGGTGTAGGCAAAGACTTTATGAACAAAACCTCAATCATTTGAGAAATGTTACAAAGAACAACGGGGATCACATCAAAAAATTAAAAAGCTTTTGCACAGCAAAAGAAATCACCAACAGAGACATGAAATAACACACAGAGTGGGAAAAAATTTTTACCAGAAATTCCTCAAAGGACTAATATCTAGAATATATATTTTTAAAAAATGGAAAAAAATATCAAACCCCTCCAAATTTAAAAATCCAATCCAAAAATGCACACTTGAAATGAATACTTTTCTCAGATGAAGCACAAACAGCAACAAATATATTTTTAAAATGTTCAACATTGGCCATTCAAAAAATGCAAATTGAAACAACACTGAGATTCCATCTCACTCCAAAAAGAATAGCCATCATCAAGAAATCAACCATTAACAAATGCTGTAGAAAAAAAAAGGAACCCTTCTCTATTGTTGGTGGGATTGTAAATTGGTACAACCACTATGGAAATCAGTGTGAAGATTCCACAAAAAACTAAAACTAGAGGCTCCATTTGACCCAACTGTTCTCCTTTTAAGTATCTTTCCAAAAGAGTTAAAAGCATCATACATATCACAGTGTTATGTGAACACCTATGTTTATAATGGCACACTTTATAATAGTTAAATCTTGGAAACGGCCTATATGCCCATCAACAATGAATGGATAAAGAAAATGTGGTTTTTATATACAATGGAATACCACTCTGCCACTAATAAGGATAAACTTGAGGTATTTTTACATAAATGGATTCACTTTGGGATATAATTTTAAGTGAAATAAATCATATACACATGTTTAAATATCACATTGTTTCTTTTGTGTGAGAAACCCAAATATATAAGAAGCAAAATGGAGGGTGGATATTGGGAGACAGTAGGAAGAATATGTTCAAATGGGAAGGTGAACAAAGGAAGGGGGGGGTGGAGGAAGGGAAGGAAAAAAATAGGAGGTAAAAAAAGAAAAAATAGAAATCAAGTTTTTGTAAATGGGGAGGGGAAGAAAAGTTGAAGGGAGAGGAGAGGAATGAGGAGAGAAAAAAAAAAAAGAATTAAGATATATTATGTACAGGTACAAACTCCCTATAATGAAAGTGACCATTATGTATGGCAAACATGTACCAATAAAATTAATTAAAAAAAGATGATTCAGATATGAATTTTATATTAACACACTAGTGATTTTTATAGAAAAATGTAAATCATTATACATGTATCATTATGTAGCTCAGTTCCATAATCTATATCTTTTGTTTATAAGTAATGAAACATCATAGCCCTTCAATTCAACCACTCAGGCAAAAGCTCATGCCAAGATTTACTGAATACCTATTTTGTGCACAATGCTCTACTTGTCAGTTTACCAAGACTGCACAAATTTTTAATACGTCACAACTAGGATAGGGCTGTCCTCAATCTACTGTGGCTCTATTCTGTAAATGAGTATTGCCAGGCTAATTCAATTTATTAATTATTAACCACCCTGGCTAAGTGGCAGGATCAAAACACCATACACTGCACAATTCTCCAGATAATCAATAACCTAGGCCATTCCAACTCAACTAACTGCATCTTTTCCCACTGCCCTGGCTGGCCCTTCCACTACTGTCAAGGGCATCTCTTCAGTCCTTGAACTCAGCATTTACATCTCTAACACTGTATCTCCACTTGTGCTGTTGGAATTAGCCATAATAAGCTTAGTCTACACTTAGCTACATTCCATTCACCATAAGGTACACCTTAGTCTGAAATTTTCTCTATACAGGAACATAAGCACCAGATTAGTATAAATAGGTCTTCTATAATTGTCCAATATGTCCACTATTTTCTTTTAGAAAAATTCTCTAAGCTTCTCTTTCAACCTTTGTTAATAATTCTTAACATCACTTATATGTGCCTAAAAGAAAGTTTTATAAACTTCCCATTAAAAGACTCATCTTGTTTTGCACTAATGTATTTTTATTGAAGTAAACACATTTACAATTATCAATTACTAAATTTTAAAAACATAATGCATGAAATTTGAATATGGATGCTTTTTAAACATCACTGAACATACACTATATATATATATATATATATATATATATATATATATATATAATTTATACCACATTTATCTGAATCTACCTTTTCTAGAACTGGCAGCCAAGATACCACAAGATGTAAGTTTTTCAAACAGAGCCAGTCTCCACTGTTGGCGCATTCTTTCAACATCTGGATTGCTAAATCAGCTTGACCTTGACCCATGGCCACCTACAAAAACAAAAAATAAAAGATCTGCTAACATGTTGTAACACTGTAAGAGAGTAATAAAAATGATAAACTCTAAACCTCCCTTACTAGCTTTAACATAAGTTATTAAGAAGAACCAAACTAATACAAGGATTAATCATCTTCAAGAATGTGAATTTAAAAATGTATATACATAGTTTAATCTTCCTGCCAAAGTTATTGCTATCAAATACAACCTGTAAAAAAGGTCTCCTTGCCTTCAAACACTTCACTGACAATTGAATACTGTTCTAATAAATATACTAATATATTATACCAGTGACTGAATGGAATGCCCTATTGTAGGTGAAAATCTGTTCATTCAAGATTAACTGCTTTGCTATCTTATTATCTACTATCTGTATTTTGCATTGTGAAATTCCTATTTCTCAACTTTTGCCTGCTATGAAATATTTGGGTTTTCAAATCATTATTTTCCTAGCCAAAAAGGTTTATCTATTCACTTGCCAAAACTAAGGAAAAATAAATTTAATTTTCAAAGTCATTTGTAAATTAACTTGAAAAAAAATAGGCAATCTGAACAAATAAAAGTTTCTACTCAGGAAAACATATTATACTGAATAACTTTTACTCTAAATAATGTATTTCACTTTAAGTTAATATTTTGCAAGTAAATATCATAATAATTTATTGTAAAGACATTCAAGTAAAATTTTAAAAGATATCCTCAAGATGTAAGCAAATATATTAGTTTCCTGTTGCTGCTCTATCAAGTTACCACAAAGTTAGTAGTTTAATACAAATTATTATTTGAGACTTCTGGAGGTTTTTACAATCTAAAATTGAGGTGTCTGGATTTGAAAATAAACATAGTAGTATATGGTTATTTTTACTCTGAAAGCTCTGAGAGAAAACCTTTTCCCTGCCCTTTCCAGCTTCTGGGAGCCATTTACCTTTCTTTATGGCAATTTAGTCCGTGTTCAAAACCTGTAGCACAACATCTTCTTTCCTCTCTGATCTCTACTTCCATCTTCCTGCCTTGTACCTTCACTTCCTCTGGCCTGCCTCACCCTCCCTTATAAAGACGCTTGTGATTATTATTGGGTCCACCTGGATAATCAAGGCTACTTTTTGCAAAATCCTTAACTATATCTGCAGAGTTATTTTCGCTGTATAACATATTCACAAGTTCTGGGGACTGGAACATAAGACACTTTTCAGGGCATTACTTGGCCTACCACACAAAAATGCCCATTTCACTAATAGGATCTCTTGCAGCAGGAATAGTAATGAAAGGAGCAAAAACAGCAGGGAAATGTGGACTCACCTGGTGATAACACGCTCCACTTCTTTCAGCATTAGCAAGTTCTTGAAGTTCCTGAGAAGGATCAGCACCCGGGGAAATAATTATCAAAATGGGTTCAATTTCCAGTGTTTCTTTGTATAAACGTTTGAGATTTAGAGGAAGTGGTGATAATTCTTTCAGCCCTACAAGATATGGTAAAGGAATTAAAAAATAAAAAGCAACATGCATCATAAAAAGTCTTTTAAAGTAAATGCATGATATATATAATAGAGAATACCTGGGTAAATTATAATCTTTTATATTCAGAGTTTTCACTGTAAAATCATCAACATACTAATAATAATTATAAATAATATTTATTGAATGCTTAGGGTACCAACATTTTTTTTTTTTGAGATAGGGTCTCACTATGCAGTTCAGGCTGGCCTTAAACTATGTACCCAAGGATGGCCTCCAACTCATGGTGATGCCTTGCCTCAGTCTCTTGAGACACACTGGGATTACAGGCATGTATCACCACACCTGGATCAATGTGCCAAGCATTATTCTAAATACTGTCTACATGCATTTTCGTCTAATCATTACAATGCTAACTAGTTACCCTGAATGCCACATTTAACAGATGAAGGAACTGGGTTCTAAATCATGTAGTATTATGTTATGGATCAAGAATGACTCCCCAAACTTTCATGAGCTCAGAGGTGGAAAGTGACAGGGGCACTGTTAGGCAAAGGGACCTAGTCAGAAATGAGTCATCTGAGGCATGACCTGGAAGAGGGTGTCTCCCTCCCTGACTCCTCCCTTCTCTCTCTGCTTCCTGGCAGCCATGATACGAGCAGCTTTTCCTCCACTGCCTTGCTATTCCTCTGCCTTGCTATTCCTTCCTAGGAGCCAGCCAAACAGGGACTGTAACCGTGCACCAAAATAAACCTCTCCTTCTTTAAATTGTGGGTCAGATATTGGGTCCCAGCAATAAGGAAAGTGACTAAGACATCGGGGTAAATAATTTCACTGTTATGATATAGGATAGTTATTTCTTGTGCCCATCATAATAAGTGGAATAGAAAATAAAAAGAATGATTACTTTAGAGCTGAAAAAATACAAGTGTCAGTTGAATATTTATTGGCTGAGTGACCCTATACAAATCACTAAAAGGCATTATGCCATAGTTTTCTCAATTATAAAATAGGGCTAAAACCATCCACAGGTCCTTCAGGAGCAAAGTAAGGTGTAATTATGATAAATACCACTCATTCATCACCTACTCTATGCTAAGATTATACCAAGTACACGTAGTTTATTTACCTGCTTTCTAAACAATAAACCATGAAAAACAAATACCATTGTTCATTTACATGTAAGAAAACTACTATTGCTCAAAGAAGTTGAATGTTTTGCCAAAGGGTGCCCAGATGCTAACTGTTTACTGTATTCATAGACAATTCATCTGTGCCTTTCCTACTTTGCAGCCCTCACTACTGTATAGTGTTATTTGAGGAAGAAATTATAATTTGCCCATTTTACTTAAATCTCTTCTGCTAAAACTTGAATGTTTCCATTATTAATATATTTAGAAAAAAATGCCTGCTTCAATTAAAAACTTCTTGAAATTTCTGCTGTATAATTTACTGGTTTGAATTGAGCTAAAAAGAATACCACACAAAATGCAAAATAAATACAGGTTTAGGAGAATATAATGTTCAACAGAATGATTGTACAGGCAAGAAGGTTTTCTATATGTTCTCAAAAGTAGAAAGTAATATCTTTATCTTGCTCTTTAATTTATATTTTAGGGTTCTCATGTAAGAGAAATCATGCAAACTGCTGAGGGTTTACCTCAGTGGCACAAGCACTTTCTTGGCAAGTACAAGGTTGTGAGTTCAATCCCCAGTACCAAAAAAAAAAAAAAAATTACGCAATATTTAAGCTTGTGTGTGATTCATTTCACTTAACATTATGATCTCAGGGTACATCAATTTTCCTACAAACGACTCAGTTTTTATCCTTCCTGGCAGACTAGCACTCCACTCTGTTGATGGACACACAGGCAGCCTTCAAGAATTAGCTATTATAAGTTGTGCTGCTATAAACATGGCTATAGATAATAAAAAACAGAAAGATAGATCTTTCACAAAAGGGAAGAGGACCAAGAGATGGAAGGAAGAATAAAGAATGGCAGGAAAAGGGAATAAAGAATTAAGATGTGTTATGTTTATGCACTAACTCCCTATGGTGAATGTAATCATTATGTACTTCAAACATGTATTAATAAAAGCATTTCTTGAAAAAGAAATAGAAAAGATTGCACCTCAAAAATAGACATTCTTAAAAATTTTTTTAGCAACACTTTGTGCACTCAATGCCATCAAAATGGGCAAAAAAAAGTTATTTCTAGGTGTGAAAAATACTTCACACCTCAAATACCATTCTCTGTTCTCCACAACAGCAAAATATAATGGTAAGAAAGAATATACATATATCTAGATGCACAAAAAGAATAAAAAGATATACATAATAATGTTAATATTACTAATGCTGTAATTAGTAACTCTTATTTGATTAAAGTGCCAAAACATAATGATATTTTTATATAAACACTGAAAAATATTTTACTTGGAAAATATATACCAATATAAAAAAGATAAAATGTGGATTATCATGTCACTCCTTAATTTAATGAATAGGGTGGAAACTTCATAAGGGCAGGTGTCATTTTGTTTTGTTCACCGTTTTATATTCAGAGGCTAATTTAATTCAATTATAATGCCTACTTTTACTATAAAAGCTAAACCTATGTTTATTAATTCATTTTATATAATATTTGAAAGCAAGGCAACATTTTAAACTAGAGATTCTTTTTTTCAGTCCTAGGCACTGAATTCAAGGCTTACATCATGGGCTACATCTCCAACCTTTGTTGTTTTCTGAGATGAGGTCTTAATAAAGTTAGAAAGTGAAAAAAAAAAGTAAATTGCACTGTGAAATCATGTACATGTGTACATCATGAGAATCTTATATCTTGAACATGGTCCTTTAAGACAAATATAATATTTCTTTTTTAAAAAGCTAAAAAATGTCAAAGGAATAACATCACTTTATTGTATTTTATTTTACTTAGATAAAATACTGTGACAATAAATAAATATTCTGCACCTTATAAACTAAAAATTATCACTCCTGTACTTTTCAGGTACCTCAGTAAAGAAAGTGCCAAATTAATGTTAATCTACTACAGGTAGTAAATATAACAGATTCATTTTCCTCTTTCATCATATCCTCCCTTACAAAGAGCTACATCAGGTATACAAAATTACCTTCCTTTTCTTAGAAAAGGCAATTATCAAAATGAATCACAAACATCAATAAAAAGGAAAAACAGCAACCACTAGTTTACCCAAAAAACATGTGCCAATTAAATGGGGAAATACTTTTTTAAAATGAGGTAAACCTCAATACTAGAATCAAACAAAAAGTTATTTTGTGGCAGGCAGAATTTTAATGGTATCTCTTTTAAGATTCTGAAGCCTTGATTATTCAGTCAAACATTAAACTGGTTACCATTGTGAAAGGACATTGCCTCTCTGGCTAATCTAATCATTTGTGCCCTTAAAAAGCAGACAGGTTCCATTGCTTGGAGTCACAGATGCAACAGAAGAGAGGAGAAGGCGTGCTGAGACAGACAGGAAAGTCAGAGACAGGCGAAGCATGAAAAGGACTCAATTTATTATTCCTGGCTTTATACCAAAGAATATAGGCTGCCTCTAAATTCAGAGAATGACACCAAACAATAGAAAGGAATTGGGAAATTCAGTCCTCCAAGTCCATGGGGGCTAAACCTGAGGGACATTGAGAAGTGGATTTTTCCCAGTCTCCTTTGTAAGAGTTTAAACACAAATTTAGACTAATAAATTTAGACTAATAAATGGTGTAAGCAGACCATGAAAATAAATGGGTGTTGTTGGTAAGCTGATAAATTTACATCAACAGTAGAAAATGAATGTGCATTTCCTATGACAGTCCTTCCTCTTAGCGGTATACTTCACATGTAGTTTCAACAATGGAAGCAACATGCATGAGATGGGATGACAGCACAGATAAAAGAGGAAGAGGACTACAAAACCTAGGAAACTTGCATGGCTCAATTTTTTGGTACCAGGAATCAAACTCAGGACCTTGTGCTTGCCAGGGAGGTGCTGTTCCACTAAGCTATATCCCCTGCCTCAAAAAAATTTTTTGATGATAAACTATTAAAGGTTTCTAGTTTCTTTAGCGATGCAGTACCCTATAGTAGCATGTGTCTTTACATTTCTGGTACTCCAATGCACATCACATAATATCCTCCTCAAATAGTTCCAGAACATCAAAATTAAATCAGATTTACAGAAGTTAGAAAATTTGTACCTGGTACTATCTTTAAAAAATAGTAGTAGTAAAATGCAGTAGATTTTGCCAACATTATTATCTTGCTTTGCAGGATTATATTAAACAGTCTTAAAAGTTTTAGGGAATGCTCTATTAAGTTAAATCTTCAAATTATAACTGCTTTCACAAATAAATTTTTATAAGCTATTAATTTAAAGTTTATAGATTATAAAAAGGATTACTGAAACTTAAGAATCTTTCCCTATGAATAAGAAATTACAGGGCCAGGGATATAGCTCAGCAGCATAGTGCCTGTGCGGCAAGTGCAAGGTCCTGAGTTCAATCCCTGGTATTCCCCTCCCCCACCAAAAAGAAAGAAATTACGTTTAAAATCAAATCTCTAAAATTTGATTTAAAAGAGCTAAATGCTTGCTCTGTAGCAATTTGAGCTTGTAAAACTTAGGCATAGTATAAAACCTCCAATTTTACATTAAAAAAACTTTATTAATAAAACTACTTAAGCAAATACAGAAGTAATCTACCCATACAATAATATATATATGTGTGTGTGTGTGTATATATATATATATATATATATAGCCTAGAAGTAGTATGATTTTTAGAAGTATATTAAACATTCAAAGTACTTAAATATTTCAATATCCTGAGTTTCTCAGTTAAGACTCTTAAACTTTAAATGTCATAGGACCTGGGAATGAAATACTATCATTAACAAGTGTTCTAAAGAGTTGGTAGAAGGTGAAACTACTAAATCATGAGAAAGGTCATGTTCAATGTAGTACAAAGCACATTTTTATAGACTAAGCAGGTGGGAAAAAGATAAACTCTTAAGAACCACTCTGAAAATTGTCTCATTTTACTTAAACTTGCATTCAAGCTGCTGGAAAGATGGAAAATGTATAGACATGTTGGAAATATACCACACAGTGGTAAGTGCTGTGCAGAGAATTTAAAACAGGTGGATGTATTAAAAACTGATTAGATGGCCCATAAAATTTATCTGAAAATGTAATGTTTTATGCTAACAACTAAATGATACAGAGGAGCCATAAAAAGAAAAGGGAACATACAAAGCAAACAGAGTAGAAAGATCCTAGGGCTGGATAACTCACTGAAGTGCAGAGGGCAAACAAGAGCAGTACAAGATGAAGTCAGAGATGTAGCAAAAAGCCAAAATATGTGGAGATTACAATCCTGGGTAAGGAATCTGGATTTTATTCTAGGTGTTTTCAGAGGACTTCAAAGGTTTTAGGCAAAAAAGAGTTGGTTTAAGTTTCAAAAACATTACACAGCCTTCTGGAGAAAAGGATTAAAAACAAGAAGAAAAAAAATGAAGTAAGGAGAATCAATTGGGAAGGTAGTTCTTGATTCCACAAATATTTATAGTATTCTAGAAGCTGTTTAAAGCATTGAAAACATAATAATAATATAAAGTTTGAGCCTCCGTGTGGCATATGTTCTGGTTGGGGGGACAGGCAATTAATGAACAAATGAAGATGTCATTCTATGATAAATTACAGAGAAAAAGTAAAGAAGGATACACAAAGAGCGAGTATGCTATTTTATACAAAATGCTGAGAAATCCTCACCGCAAAAATAACATTTGAGCAGAAAAGTAAGGGTAATAACTTGGGTAAAGATCAGAAGAAAAAGGCAAGTGTAAGATCCTGATATTCCAGAAATGTCCTTGCATCCCTGGAAGAATAAAAAACAATGTATTATGTTGGAAAAACATTGAGCAAGCATGAGAACAGTAGGAGAGGAGATCTGAAGAGAAATGGAATAAAAGACATAAGATCCTCTAAGAGACTGCAAGGATACTAAGCAAGAGAAGTGCTATTAGAGGAGTTGGAGCAGAGAAGACACATGATCTACTTTATATTTCAAAAGATACGCTAGCTACTATGTTTAAGAAAAATGGAAGTGAGGAAGGACAGAAGCCTGAAAGGCAATAATCTTGTTCATGAGCTGGAACAATATGGTACACAACAGTGGAGGAATAAGAAGTGAGTGAATTCTAGATATCTTATGAAGAATAAGACAAAAGATAAAAGCTATGGTCTAATTGAGGTGAGCAATAATACCAGCTTACTTAAGTTGACAGTAATGAAGTAAAGTAAATAAACTTAGAGAAAGTCTTAGAGTTAGAATCAGGTTTTGCAATGATCACAATACTCTGCAATGTCTATTAGACATTCACAAGAAAACACCAAATAAACATTAGGATACCTGAACCTAGAATGCTGGGGATGGAAATAAAGAGATATGAGTTAGTAATTTAAAGATGCTATTTAAAACTAGGGGTTAGGTGAAATCACCTATTGGAAGAATATATAAGAATTTTTAAAAAGGAACCCAAAGGAAGATTGCTGTGAGAGAAGAATTAAGGAGTCAGAAAAGGAATAATTCAAAAGTGTTGTGAAATGAAACATAACAATCAAGAGAAGACAAGGTATTTAAAGAAGGAAAAAATGGAACTTTGGGCCATTCGTGGACTGCGGGGAAAGAGAACAAGAAGTCAACAAGAAGCCCCGCCCTCCACTGCAAACCAGTGCCATGCATGAGCCGCTGCTGCCCGGGGGGACAGCCAGTGGGCTGGGAAACAAGAAGAGTCAAGTCCCCCCGCCCCAAACAATCGGCTGATGCAGAGAAACACAGACTGCAATGATAGTTACAGGAGGTGAAATGCAATTTGATGATTGTGGTGTTTGGTGTTTCACTGACTTTGTAGGTCTAGGGTCAGTGGTCTGATCATCTAGTAAGAGGATAAAGGTATGCAGTGTGGCATCTATGGGGGATCTCCTTCCAAAGGTGGTAGTCATTGTTAATTCCCTAGCATCTTGTTTTGAAGTCCTGTATCATTTTCATTGTTTTGTTGGGTTGGGTTTTATTCTGTTTTGTTATGTTTGATTTTGTTATATCCAATGGCATGGGCAGCTATTTCAAAGACAGCAAGATATATTATGGTAGCCATTTTGAATTTACTTATTGTCTTATTTTGAAGTCCTTTACTACATTCATTATTTTGTTTTTATTGGTTCTATTCTGTTCTGATTGATTTTTTACTACATCTGAAGGTATCTACAGCTATTTTGAAGATGACAAGAGACATTATGGTAACCATTGTTGTTTTGTATTGTTTTAAAGTCCTGTGTCACTTACACTGGTTTGTTTTGATTGGCTTTGTTCTTTTATTTTGCTTGGTTTTACTCTCTTTAAAATTAAAAAAAAAATGGAACTTTCTTGAAAAATCAAGATAAAAGCACAACAGGATACAACAATGTAGAAGATCACTGACCTTAATAAGAGAAATTTTTTATTAGTACATGTTTTCAGTACATAATGATTACATTCATCATAAGGACTTTGTATATGTACATAATACATCTTAATTTTTTATCCCCTTCCCCCTCTCTCCATTTCTCCTTCTACGAAATATCTATCTTCCTTTTTCCTATTGTCTTTTATTTTGCTCTATATTTTATTTTTATTTTAGTTTTCTCATATAAGAGAAAGAATATAATATTTTATAGTACTTCAGGGTTTGAAGTCTCAATAGAGTGAGCTGAACATAGAATAAGGTTTAGGGGAAGTAGATTACCTAGTCTTAGTTACAGTCACATGCTCAATATTAAAAAAGTAAAAACTGTGATGATGGCTAGAGAAGAATTTTTAAGAGAAATGATACTAAAATATATCTGCATGATGTGAGAAACGTGCCACTAAAAAAAAGTGAAATTCATGATGCAACAGACAATGACAATGACAGAAATGGATTACATCAATTGTTTTTTGGAATAAGAACATTCATTAACAGCAACAGAAAAGAAAGCAGAATGCATGTGAGTACCAATGCAGGGAGTTGATAGATTTG
Source organism: Cuniculus paca (assembly GCA_004365215.1). Classification (NCBI taxonomy): domain Eukaryota; kingdom Metazoa; phylum Chordata; class Mammalia; order Rodentia; family Cuniculidae; genus Cuniculus; species Cuniculus paca. Next base: position 13,820 of record RJWT010001255.1, on the reverse strand, counting down.
TAGATGGTAAATGAAGAATCTTACTGCTTTTATTTTCTTAAAAATGCTAATAAAAGACTACTTCAACTAATTTAAGTGGTAAATACATAGTTGGTTTTCATATCTCAACTAATATCAGTGGTAAACACAGGGAGAGTTGGTTTTCATGTTATTCTATTCCTAGAAGACAGTTATTATTCATTTGTATCCAAATTTGGAGTGTAAAATGTTTCAGTTACAAGATAAAGTATAGTCATAAGGACTTCTTAAAATAGATGCAAGTTTCAATTACTTCTGTTCTATAAATTGAAAAGTAATATACTGCAACTCTCTAAAAAGACCCTAAAAATGTGCTTTATAAAATTAGTGGTTCAATTATCAAACAATTTTAAATATAAAAATTGGTTAAAACAGGCTTCAGTAACCTGACTATAATGAGCACCTACTGTTTATACCAGAGGCCCTCCTCTCACTTCTGGTAGCAGCTCTCTCCCTATCCATGGCTTCTTTTAAAGAAACTCCAAGTACATATATTTTTGGTGGGATGAGCTATAGAACATACATGTTCTCCAACTGAACAAGTCAGTCTTTTCTTAGGATTTTTGATGACAAAACTGGAAGGGAAAACTTCTGCTTCCCTTTTCATCCCAAGATATAAAATGTAACTCAGGAGGTCACAGCAGTCTTATCTACCAGAATATGAATAAACTCTTGAGACTAAGAGTAACCCATAAGCAGAAATTAAAACCAGAGGCTAAAAATCAGTGTGAGAGGCAGAGAAAAATAAAGATGAAAAAGGCAACAGAAATTTGTGTTGGGCGAAAGAAAAAGAGACAAATTCCAAGTATTAGACGAACAAAGAAATCTGATATAGGAGACCATGAAATCAGTTGGCACAGAGGCCAGCTCTGGTTCTTTCTTTCTGAGTAGTGGTTACTTAAACCAATAAATTCCCCTTTTTCATTTAAGTGAGCTTGACATGGGTATCTTTCACTTGCAACCAAGGGTTTGGTGAGTAAACATTCTGCCAGACATGAGAAAAGAGACATTTGGTTGTCTCTTTCCTAGCTGGGACAAACACCTGATACCCAATTTGAAGAAGAGAGGTTTATTGTGGCTCACAGTTTCAGAAATTTCAGTCCATGTTTTACAGCTTCAAACACAGAAAATGGTATGGTGGAAGAGCCTGCAGGGGAGGAAAGCTGTTCACATCACGGAAGGCAGGAAGCAGAGAGGGAAGAGCAGAGGCAGGGAGGGAGGGAGATACAGCTTTCCAGATCATTCCATCAACAACCCACACCTACTCAGGATCCACCTCATTAATAGCAAATTAGCTGTTGCACCCCAATAATCCAATCACCTGCCACACTTCTGGAGCACATGATGCTTTGGAGGTACATTCTGGACCAAAAGCACAGCACTGATAGATAAACATTCTATCAGAAATGAATTCTAAGATAACAATATGGAATGTATTAACTAGTGTTGATTTCTTACTGTTGTTTTTTTTTTTTTGAAACCCTGTATTATTTCTATCCTTTTTTCTGTTTTGCTTTCTAAAATAAAAAAAGGAAAGAAATGAATTAACAGGGACACTTCCTCTCCATACATAAGTAATAGAAAGCACAGGGTATTTACAGAATCATATTTATATGCCCATCACAAATCAATTGACCAGTCATAAAGCCAGTTCAAAATACAGTAGTACCTCAGTTCACACACTTCTGGTTACCACCAAATTGCAAGCAAATACATACTATGCCTGCATTTTGGTTGCAAACAGAATTGTGGACAGAATCAAATGTGGGAACAGAGGTACCACTGTATGTGTGCATCTGTGTGTGGCATATGTGTGTATGTGAGTGCACACATTGGTATACATGCAGTTAGAGAGTAAGGTAGAAGCAAGGCATATTCTGGAAAAGAAGGCAGAAGATAAGCATCTTGTGACAAACTGAGTAGGTACTGTGTCATACCCCCAAAGAGGGTGTGTAAAAATTCTAATCCCAGAAGTTCAGAATGTGTCCTCATTTGGAAATAGATTGTTGTAGATATAATTAGTTAACTACACTCGAATAAAGTAGGCCCCCAAATACAAGATGACTGGTGTTCCTACAAAAATATAGCCATGTAAAGAAGACACACAAGGAGAATAAAATGTAACAATAAAAAACAGATCTGAGCAATGCAGTTACAAACAAGGTAACAAAAGATAACTAGTAAACCACTAGAATCTTCTTGAAAATTACTGCACTTACCTAAAGTTTTACATACAAATAGAGCCATGGCACTTTGCAATCTGTCCGGTCTTAGAGCCTGTACTACAAGAACCTTAAAATAAAATACAGAATATTTTTAAATAAACTTCTGACAATAGCTTTTACTAAGCAATAACTAATGTTAACTAACAAATGTTTATTAAAATATGTGCATACTTATCATTGTTACAGAGTGTTGATTATGCTTCAAACTGTCACAATAGGTATATAGCATGGCATCGCTTTATACACAAAGTATTACTGAAATCCATTTAAGCCTATAATCTAAAGTAAGTACAGGGTGAGCTATGTCTTCAAAATCTAATAAATGGCTAAGGATGTCAGGTGAAAATAGAAGAATATAGACTAAGGATTTCCAGTGGCAGCAAATGGAAGCCAAGAAATCTCCCCTAAAAACTTCAAATCACTACTTTTATGCTGAATTGTGCATATCTGTGATAATCCTAGACATTTAAGTTTTCATTCCTAGATGTTTCATTCTTTTCTTTTTAAGCACATTTGTTGAAAAAGAATTCACTGTACAGTACACGAAGACTAAGAGGACATGTCCCACAATCAACAGCCTAAAGAAGAGATAAATAGAAGGATCATTTTCTAAAGCATCGATTCCTGGACAGCACACCCACTTTGAGACTTTCATGCAACCAAAATACTGAGTAGAACCTACCAGTATATTTCTTCATTCTATTTTGAAATCAAACTGGAAAAAATATTCTTTCCTCAACTAAGTCTTTTCCCTAGATGAATCTATGGAAAATGAATGAAGAACCTATACAATTTGTATTTTTCTTTCTATAAGATATACCTATAAGATATCTGTAAGACCTGTTTGGATCACAAGCAGAGAAAGCAAAACTACAGTTGGAGACAAGCTACTGAGAAATTTTGCCAGTGATTTTTCTGGATAAAACAGTAAAAGCAGAAAGTGCTTCCTCTCACATGCATTAAAGGTTATATAATAATCTAAAAGAAAAACTTTCTTCAAATGACTTCTGAATAAGAAACATTGAATAATTTTTTTGCACTTGAATACATTAAATTTTACCTGCTGAAATAAGGAAACTTTCTTTGCAAGAATGGATGGAAACTCTTGTTCGCACATTAAACTATGATAGTAAGTACGCCACAGAGCTACGTCTTCAAAGCAAAGGGTCTGATAAAGACTTGGGAGAGCAACCTAAAAAAAAAAATAGCAATATATAATGAGCTACAAGTAAATATATGTACATGCATCTATTTTCAAAAAACTAAAAAAGGAAGTGAAGACCAATTATTAATACTTTTTTTAAACTTTCTGTTGGCTTATCTAATCATTTCTAGTTCAGAAACAGTGTAGTATTCCATATTAAAGCCAAGATTAAATAAAACTTTCCAAAGTAGTACTAAAGCAATACTCATAAGAAACCTCTGCCCCTTTTTTTTAACATAAAAACATTTGCACTTAGCTATTTTTACCTTGTGAAGAAAAGAAATGCTGTCATTAAAATCAAGTACACATTTTAGATATTGCCACAATTAAATTGCAAAATTATGTCATGGCTCTTGCACAATGTCAGCCATATCAGTAGATAATTCTGTGATACGTTCTCTACAGTACAAGTTTGTTCTTGGCACAGTCTCTTAGTATATAAGATAAACATTTGTCATTCCACTGGTGTTGGAGTAAAAACAGCTCAACAGTAGTAAAGCAGTAAAAACAGATTTTATTTGAGACTACGGAAACAGGGGGAAGACAGCATGTAAAAATGTCAACAGGATAGAACACAGTTCAATACAGTGTGAGTGAATGGGAATTTATAACCAAGAAATTGGCACAGAGCAGCATTTAGAAAATTATCAAGAGAAAATATTAGGGTAATGGAGGACTCTGGATAAACCTACTAAACAGCATTCTTGAAGGCACATCAAAGCGATCAGAATCACCTGGGGGATGATGGAAGATAAGGACGTCAATTAGGTATCACTGCTGATCAGACATGGAAGATGGTAGAATTCTGGTTAAACCAACTAGCAGAGTTCCTGCTAAAACTAGATATACAAGGAGGTCATGGATGGGCCTAGACCAAGGTCCAAGACTATTTTAGCTGACTAAAATTTGCTCAAGCAAAGATTTTTTTTGTCACTAGTACAATGCTAAGTGGCAGGAAGCACCAAATAAATGATTAATGAAGACAACATTGACTGATATGAAGCAGAATTCATTTATTTCATTCAATAAACATTTATGAAAACAATACATAAAGAGTAGTAGTGTCCAGATTATGCTTCCAGGTGCCCAATTTTGAACCTTGCCTCTACTTCCTAAGTGATTATAAGCAAGTGCTCCTTAGTTTATGCTCCTTAGTTTAAACCAAGACAATAACTAGCTCCTAATGTTACTGGAAATACTTAATGTTATTAGAAATATATGAATTTTGTATAATGCCTTGAACATACTAAGCCATCAATAACTGCTAACTAAACTTAATGTTTTTACCATGGACTGATGTAATATTATAATGTGGAAAATAAGCAGAAGAAATAAGGGGAGAAAGGAATAGATAAATAGACAAATGGAATTGAAGAGAAGTATATTTGTCTTTCATTTCCCATAAAAATACCATTTTGGCCTGAGTGAGTAAAAAAAAAAACAAAAACAGAATGGTTGAGAGGCGAAGACATGCAGAAGGGGGAAGATTCTAATCTGGAAGACCTATATATTAAATGCATTCTATTTTGAAAATGAAAGATTTAAATTAAATATTGATTAAATAACTAATCATAATAATCTGCCTTTAGTGTGCCTTAGTTGAGTGATTTTAACCTATTTGCAGAAATATCAAAAGAGTATAAATAAATAGCACATAAAAATGTCAACAGAAATAACTAAAAATATTAGAAAATTAAAATGTCCCTCATGCAGAAAAAGAATACCTTTAATGTTGCCACTGCCCAACTTCTTTCCTGGTCTATCCATGATGGAATTTGATCACGTATTCTCTGTTGAGAATCCTTTAATAAAAGCAATTATTCTCCTGAGTATATTTGATAAGATATAAAGTTTAAAAATAGTAATCAATGAGCTATTTTTATGCACATTATTTTGAAAAAATACCTATTTTATGTACAATTTCTTTATATTTTACAACTTACCATGTAACATAACATATTGAGAGAACCACCTAGACAAATGATGAATTCATTTTTATTGTATATAATCTTCCACAAAGCTTCAGATAAACTTAAATGTCACAAGAAATAGCCATAAAACTTATATTATTTTTAATTATACTCTGCGTTTCAGATATGATTGAGGTTCTGTGTTATACTTTCAGTGCATTGATTGAAGAATAATATCCATTATTTATTTAAATAAAAAGTACTAACTAAAAAGTTGAATTTGAAAAAAGATCAAAAGTTTCAGAAAGTAATTTTTAAACTGAAATTATATACAATTTCTCCTACTTGTTACACAATGTTTCATTTTTTCCTAAAGGTTAAAAAATTTTTCTTGGAGCAAAATACATATACAGAGAAAAATTAACTATGTTAATCTCCCGGTATTTAATATTATTCTCAAAAGAATGTAGGTCTTCAACATCATACAACGTTGTAAATTCACTTTATGGGAGGGAAGGAGAGGCCAGGACATATTTCTTTAGTTAAAGTATAATTTAAATAATCACTTATAACTCATCTGAAGCAAATTATATTTCCTGAAGCCAAACTAGGACTATTATCTCTTAATGAAATAATACTATTTTATTTTAACTTACAGCTTTCCGCAACATATCTCCAACAACCACACCTGTAAATGTATCCCATTCCTAGTGAATAAAAATATGAAGAACACAAAAATATCAACATAACTAAGTTATTTTAAATTGTCTTATAAGATGACTTATAATGTAGCTTTCTAAGAACACAGGAAAAAACTACTTTCACATCTTTAACATTATAAGAATGAGATTAAGTACCAATATAAAGTATGAATGAAAACCACTAGGAATAATTTCATTAAAATAAAAAATAGTCATTTGTAGGAAAATGAATGTACCTTAAAACTATATTGCCAAGTGAAATAAACAGATACAAAAAAATCAAATATCAGATGGTTTCTCTGAGAACTCCAAAATATGTATGATTCAAAGGGTAAATGAAAGATAGATAATAGGAAGCAGAGAAGTAGACTGTTTTCAGATGGGAAGGGGATTTAGGGATGACAAGAAAGGGAAGGGCAGGAAGGAGAAAGAAAAAGGGAGGTAAAAAGAGTTAAGATATAACATGTATATATACACCAAGTCCCTGTGATCATTGTACTCATTATGCATTACAAACACGTACTATACTAATAACATTTTAAAAATTATATATAACTACACTGTTAGTTTTTACATCTAAAATTTAAATGTCTAATACAGTTAATATTTCTTCCTACCTGTTATTTGTTCTTTTATATGATATTCCTAATAGATAAGCAGTAAGGTACATAAAGATTTAAAAACTGTGTGTGTTAGTTAAAATTAAAAAAAAAAAACACTTCCATTAACTTATCTTTCTTTATAGAATGGGATAAGATTTCCATTAATCTTTTTTTTAAACACAAAATCAAGAATGACCAAGTGTTATGAAATCTAGTGCTCTAAGAAAATTTATGTCTTCTTCTGGGATTCCCCCAATTTAGATAATAATGGGCACCACCATATTATTTGTCATTCACTAACCAACAAACAAAATGTATTAAAATTTGAGGGTACTATGGAAAAACTACCAAAGTAATATGCTTCCTACCTTCACTCCTATTCTTTCTAACATAATTATGAAGCCACATATAATTAAAATAGATAAGATGGGTACTAAAATTTATGAGAAAAATGTTTTCCTTTCCTAGTGATAGTTTATTTATATCCCAGGACCCAAAACTAGGGAACATAAGGTCTTATATTACATGAAACATACTGACCAGCATAAAAAGAATTATACGGGAGAAGGAAAAGACAAAAAAGTTAACAGATTAAAAGGAGCCAAATTAATAAATTCAGGAAAAACTTCACAAGTGAACCACATCAAAAGGAGCTGGAGGAAAAAAAAAGATGGAACACATGCAGAATTGCAAGTGGTCTTCCTTCCTTTAACTATTTGAATGAAGGAAATTCAGAAGATAATTAAAATCTGACCAAGTAGTATTAAAGGTTACTTGGTCAAAGTTGCACAGCATTTGCATCCTGGCTTCTAAACTCTTACTTTATGATAACTGCATAATAACAAGAAAAAAATACTTGGAAACACCTTTTTAAGTAGAAGAACAGAGACGAATTCTAGCTGAACAGAGTTCTTCTTGTTTCAAAGAGGGTTATCTGGCAGGTCAAATACAAGATCATAGACAAAGAAGATAAATTATACCTGAAGCCATCAGTACCAGGAAGTTCCTGAGAACTAACCACTATCTTGCTTCAAGTATTGATTCTTGACAAGTCAGAAAATAAACAATGTATTTGAATACCCATACTGTCTGACTTTTTTTATTTATCAGTTCTACTACTTGGGCCAGGAAAACAAAAGGACTGACTCTTCCAGTATACTGAGTAATGGACCTAAGCTTAGATAAAGTTAGGCAGCTTGAAAAGTTACTTAGGTGTCTTTCCTCCTCACCATCACTCTAAAATGTGAAATTCACCAAGAGTGGAATAGAACTGGAAAACAGCATTTTATACTAAATTTCTACCTTAGTAAGAGATTAATAGATTATATGTAATTTATAGGGTAAAGAAACTTTTAATCTATCTAAAAAATATACCCATTACCAAATTTCTATAAACTCTAGTATTTTCTTCCTTCAATTCAACTTACATTTTCTTGAAAAAGTTCAGGATGCATGCCTCGAACAAAATGCAAAGCAAACATCAACTGGTCAGCCTGCAAAGAATAATAGATGTTAATATGTATTTTCTAAATTTATGTCTTTGGAAAAGCATAGTCTAAATCTTGGCTCATAAAAATCTAATACTGTCTTTAAACTGCCTACTTTCGCCAGCATAAGAAATTGCCATTCAAAAAAGAAAAAAAAAGAAATTGCCATTCAGAGAGCATCTACGTAGAACAAACACTTCTAAATTGAGGATGGAGCAGACAAAAATGATAAAATTTTTAGAGAAAGATAATATATTTGAGATCTAGGTTGGGGACTAGCTTTGCAAAGCAGGTATACCTAAAGTCTTGCCATATATTGCCTAAACTCTTGCCTGTATATTTCACTAAAAAACAAAACACAATTAACATACTTGGACAAAACCCAACTGTAAGGTTTCATCAGTTATTATTAATCAGATCAACTTAATGCACTAACAATATTCAATTTGTCATTGTGTAGATGTAAACAGAAAGGTGACTACATGCAATTATCATAACTGCAATATTTTCTGTTTTCTAGACATTTACTAGCATTCTAAGTTATTGAATTCTTCACTTTCTACTTGGAAGTCTCACCAACCAAGTCCAATAGATACATACATCAATGTGTTACTACTTACAAAAAAGTAGCAAAGGTATAACATGAGTAACTGATTGAGATTAGATAACACAGAAGAAACTACATGATAACCCAACATTTTAAAGTTGAAACAAAAGCAGAACCAAAAAATAGGTTATGTTGTGCTTAGCACAGTTTTAAATATACATTTAACAGTGAGACTGGCAAGGAATCTCTAAGCAACAGAATTAACATTTGTTATGGTTAATACACTGCGTCAACTTGAGCAGTTTAGAAGTTTAACTGGGAGACTCAGCAGGGAACCAGGGTTCTTACTTTGTAAATATCCTCATCCTGTGCAAAGGAGGGCAAGGATATTTGTGAGTGTTACACCCACCCTGAAGGGGGGGTGGCCTATGTACAGTTTAAGAGTAGAGAAGAGGCTTGCCTTTTCTCTTTCGCTCTGGCTGCTGCCTTGAAGTGTTGCCCCAGTGCCATGCCACTCTGCTTTGGAGCCAGCTGATTATGGACTGAAATCTCCAGAACTGTAAGCTAAATAAACCTTTCCTTTCTTCGCTTTGGGTGTCAGGTGTTTGTCTCAGCAACGAAGAAAAGTAACCAAAACAACATTGATTCCACTGGTTATATGGCAAGAGTTTAGGCAAACCTGCTTTGCAAAGCTGGCCCCCTAACCTAGATCTTAAACACATCAATGCATAAAGCATCAATGCAATTCAAAGTTCAAAACTACCAACATGAGAAAATAATCTACTATAAGCAAGCATCATTAGACACATCAAATGAGGAGAGTAAAACTCTAAGAACTTCAAATAACAGAACAATCTGCAAGAGATGACATAGATTAAATAATTAAGAGCTTAGGAAAAGAATCACACACCCAGAAATAAATAATACTTCTGAAGGGCCGGGGATTTAGCTCAGCGGCCTAAGCGCCTGCTGGTAAGTGCGAGGTCATGAGTTTGATCCCTAGTGCCACAAAAAAATAAAATAAATAAAATAAAAATCATATTTAAAAAAAAATACTTCTGAAAAAGGCAGATGAAAGAAAGGGGGAAGAACTTCAGGAAAAAAATACATTTGTTGAAATTAGACCCAGATAAAGAAAAAGCTAATAAGATATAAGTGAAATGGAAGAAAAACCTAAAGAAACTACTCACATTAATATGAAGCAGGTTTTTTAATATAAAAGCCATACATATGAAAATATTAACATACTCTATGTGTAATAGTAAGAAAGCAGAAAAATTTGCAAAACACAACCTAAAATTTTAATACTAATTATATAACCTTTGGAAGGGGATAGCTTAAAATTTCAAGAGGCGTAAAAGATTTTTTCTTTTTATATATGTATATATTATGTGATTGTTTCAAAGAGTGCAAATAACTTTTCTAACTAAAAAAAGGGTGGAATATTTTTAAAATGTTAAGGCCAAGTACTTTATGAAATATCTAGTATTAATGCTAGCCAGAAAATAAAACTAACATATTGCTGGTGGTAATAACTGTGATGCAATTATTCTTGAAGAGAACTTCATATGCCTCTTAAAATTCTACATGCCCCGACATTAAGAAATTTCACTTCTAGAATAAGACTACATATAAGTTCCAAGATACAAAACAAGAACATTCATTAAAAGATCATTTATAACAGGGAAAACTGAAATGATATAAATGTTCAAAGTCTATCATATTTCTGTCTAGCTGGTTGTCTTCTTGCCTACTCTGTGTCATTAAGATGGAGTTTCCTACTGCATCATCAAGAGGAAGGCCAGGATGGCAGGTCCAGTCCACAGGAAGACATGCACCACCACTGTCCTCAAAAATTTTTACCTGGAAGACAAGGGCTCTAGCTAAATTGATGGAAACTACCAGAGCTAATTAGAATGATATGCTGAGATCCACCATCACTGAAAAGGCAAAGTCCTGTGTCCACAGTCTATAACTCACATTACCAACCAGGAAAAGTAAAAAAGCTGAACAACTTACTACTAAACTGAGTTAAACTGTTCAGTTACACTGCTCAGTTGTGCTAAATAAAATTAATAAAAATTGTCCTCCAAAATTCTAGCATGAGTAATATACAAAGCAAAATATATAGCACAGACCATTTTGTGGAAAGAGGAGGAATATGTTTATATAAAAATATGATCATATATATCTACAAAAAACAAATTACAATGGATGCTAAAATTTTTATTAGTGTTTCAGCTTTTAAATTGTAGGTAATTTTTGGTTTTTTTTTCTTATATCTATTTTGCAAATTTTCTAAAATAAGGTTATATTATTTGCGCTTTTTCAAAAAGAGACTCAGCAGTCAGGTGTGCTGGCACATACCTATAATCCAAGTACTTCAGGAGTCTGAGGCCAAAGGATTGAAAGTTCAAGTCCAACCTGGCCAACTTAGCATGAAATTGTCTCAAAATAAAAAGTAAAAATATCTGGGACTTAGTGATACAGCACCTATGGGTTTGATCCCCCATACTACAGAAAGAGAAGGAGAGACAGACAGACAGACAGACAGACAGGGCAAATGTTTACTAACAAAAAGAAACTACTTAAGTATAGACCTTTCTACTAAATTCTAATGTATATTTATCTTCTTCTATATCATAAATAATACTTCCTTATATCCAGTATATCTTACACATGTATGTGATGATAAACACACAAATAGAGATAAACATAAGGATATTAAAGCATAATATAGAAAAGATACTTATTTTTAAAAGAATCTCCTGTAAAAATTACTAGCATATCATATGTCTGAAAGAAAACCACCATCTGTTGTTCCAATTCAGGCTTCTGAATAATAAAGTACAAAAATACAATTTATTTTATAAAAGCATCTATTAGATATTTACGTATATGTATATAGCAAGTGCTCAATAGATGTCTTGTAATTAAGCAAATAAATACAAGCAAAGGAGAGTATATGTCACTGGAGGAATGCAAAATAAAAGGAAATACTGCTACACATTTATTAGAATGCTAACATGCAAAACACTAACATCACCAAATGCTGGCAAGAAGGTGGAGAAACAGGAATTCTCATTCATTGCTGATGGAAATCCAAAATGGTATAACCATTTTGGAAAACAAGCAGTTTCTTATAAAACTAAATGTACCCTTATCATATAAGCCAGCAACTGCCTTCCTAGGTACCTATCTAAAAGAACTGAAAACTCTCACCTACACAAAAACCTCTACACGGATATTTACAGCAGCCTTATTCAAAATTACTAAAGCTTGGTAACCGATCAACCAAGGTGTCCTCAGAAGGTGAATGGGTAAAAAATGGTAGATCCAGACAGTGAAATATTATTATTCAGCATTATGAAGAAACGAGATATCAGGGCTGGGGATTTAGTTCAGTGGTACTAGTGCCTGCCTGGCAAGCGTGAGGTCATGAGTTTGATCCTCAGCACCAAAAATAAAAAATAAAAAAATTAAAAAGGCTGAGAAATGAGCTATCATGCCATGAAAAAACATAAAGAAAACTTAAATGCACACAACTAAATGACAGAAGTAAATCTGAGAAAGTTACGTACTATGACATTCCAACTATATGACATTGTAGAAAAGGAAAAACTGTAGTTAAAGGATCACTGGTTGCCAGAGTCAAGCAGAAAAAGAATGAAAAGGTGGAGGATCAGGGATTTTTAGGACAATAAAACTACTTTGTATAATACTACAATGCTGGATACATATCATTTACATTTAAAACAAAACTGTAAAAGATAGAACATCAAAAGTGGACCTTAAAGTAAACAATGGACTTCAAGTGATAATAATGTGCCAGTGTAAGTTTACTGTGAGTAACAAGCATTCCATTCAAGTGCAGGATTTTCATAGTGGAAGGAGGCTATGTGATAGGGAACAGCGTGGAATGTAAGGGAAATCTTGATGCTTTCTGCATAATTTGCTTATAAGTCTAAAACTGCTCTATAAAATATAATATACTTTTTTAAAAAGTATCTGCAACTATAACATAATAAACAACCCCTCAAAATATAAAAAAACAGACATGGTTGGCTGGCCCTACCATGTGGCCAAACAGATAACAATCAACAAGCATGTATGTGAAACAGCTACCATGTGAATTAAAATACTATAAAAAGCAAAGCATATTTTGGGGGGAGACATGTAATTAGAAGGTTATAATTTAAGTTTGAGATTGAATAGTGTTGAGCTGGAAAAGCCATTGAATGCTTATTTTAGAAATTAGGGGACTTATGGGAAGATGGTGGAATAGTAAGCAGCAGAGTAAACAGACTCTCTGAGAGAAATAGTTCAGATGCTGGAATATAGCATCATGGGGAGAACAAGAAGGAAGGAAGTGGGTTCCCTGGAGTCAGGAGAAATCTAAAATATGAACTGAAGCCCACAGAGAGTAAAAAGAAAAACTTAAACAAAGAAGGTGGTAGCTGGCGGACGCCCTAGCTGGAGCTGGTCTCACACTGTGAGGGGAGCTGTTGGATCCTGGGGATGTACAGTCACAGTAACGCTGGAGGCTGGTGACACCAGAGGTCTCTGCAAAGGGATGCAGCAGTGGAAGAGAGCAGTGGACATGAAGGACAACACTGGCTAGCAGTGAGTGTTGAGGACTCAGTTCTCCTGCAGGGGAGAGCGACTGACCAGGAGCCATTTGGAGTCAGGCAGGATAAGCCCAGAACCAAAACTGTGGCCAGCTTCTTCCAGTGGCTTCAGATTGGGTGCAGACCCATGGAGTTTGCTCGGGCTGGGTCCCACCCCTGTGTGTATTCCAGAGACTATCATGCAGGTTCCCCACCAGCTTAGGTCCATAGACCCTGGCTGGCTCCACCCACCATGCACACTCCAAGGGCCTTTGTGGGCTGGTACCCAGCTCAGTTCAGAAGCACAGGCACCCACCATGAGATACCCATAGCCAGCACTGGCTAGAAAAACCAAACAGTCTCGCTTCAGAGAAATTGCAGCCAAGGCCAGAAGTGACTGGGACCCCATTACCTACTACCTGGAAGAACCCAAGAATATGTCAAGATGAAGAAGAAAAAGGCACTCTCTGGCACCCAGTCCAAGCAGCGCAAGTCCAGGAGAGGTAAAAATAGAAGAGA
>RJWT010001254.1:25421-50436 GCA_004365215.1 Cuniculus paca | reverse complement strand
CTTTCTCTCTTTGGTCTTTTCCACATACCTCCTTGGGTTCACAAGTTTCTCTAACCTTCTCCAATAGTATCTATTGCCTTGGAAACAGAGAGCCACCATTCTTACCTGCTGAACATCACTCATTGTGAAGTTCTTAGGAGTCTCCATTAAAGATTTCTAGAACAGTCAATTCCAACGTGGCCAAATCTGCCAGAACCCACTCACTGGTTATGGAAACTCAGCCATTTCACAGAAACTAATTATGTAGCAGAGACCATGAGCAAGGGCCCCAGCAATGAGAACATTAGAGACTACAAAGCATCTGGAGACCTGAGAGACTGTTCCATTTTATTTTTTTTTTTCATATGTTATTTAGTTTAATGTATTTCTGAGATAACATCATTTTAACAGACATTAATATATGATTTACATTGCATACAGTTCACACTCCATTTTATTTTAATGGGTCAAACGTACTTGTTGTATGGTTTATTTAGTACTGATAAGGATGCTTATCAATAACACCAAAAAAGAAAGATTAAGAGTGAGTGATTTCTTTGCATTCATAATCATATATACTTAGGCTACAAAGCATATATACATACATGCTACAAAGAAATTTGGGGAATGAAGGTAATAAACTTGGCTAAAAGGAAGAAAATATGCTTATGTATATCACAGTTCAGGAAAATTTTAAGGAAGCTTTTATTTTTATGTCAAGATTGACCTTATAGGTCACCAAGACTTGGATCAATATTTATGAGTTCCAAGTAAGCACAGTTTTCAAAAACACAACATAGGACCACAAAGTGACAAATGGTAATCACATGCTTACTTGTATATTATTTTTAACACTGAGAGCATTTTTATATATGTATCGTCATCCCATGGTGTCCTGTAATTTCAGTTTCCTTAGCTGTAATTGCAATTTCCTTATATTGTAAAGTTATAATCACTTGGGAAAAAAAAGTATCAGCTTAGAGCTAGAAAGTATCAGGCTAAAGGAAGTAGATTTTCCTGAAGTCTCTGAATTGTACTATAAATTCATCTCTAGTTCAGTGAATGACCATTAAATTATTTTTTTGGAGCCCAAGCCTTTTATTTAGGAAAAATGGGATAATATTACCTAAACATCACCCAATTGACATTGATGTTTGTCTCTGGAGCCTTAAAAATAGTAAGCTTTCAATTAACTGTGCCTGCTGTGTGCCTGGGGAATGCTGTAAACACCAATATCAATGAGATCAGTACAATGAAATCTGTAATGTTCTTTTATTCTCCCTCAATCTCTCTTCCTTTCTTTCAAATAAATTCTCTCAAAAAATGAATATCCCATTATGTTATGAACCCACGCTCCAAAGAGCCCCAGTGGAAGGGTGGGGTTTCATCATTATCATCAAAAAAATCTGTTAAAAATAATTTAAAAATAACTCGGTACACTAGCAACAGAAGTGATACATGAATTAATCCCACCCAGAAGCATGACTAACCTGTCCAGAGAACTTGTACTGGAAACTATGCTTTACTAATTAACCAAATGTTTAATAAGAGACACCTAACAATTTTGGCACTATTTACAGGCAGGTACTTTGGCATGAAGCAGAACACTACAAGACATTCAAGTCATTTAATTTTATAAAACGCTGACCTGACTGCAACTAGCAACTTTTAAATAAGAATAACTTCACATTTTAAGGCGTAATTAGCTTTTTAAAATAATTCTGATTTTGTAAATTAAGATCTAGATAATTGGATTATGGGGGTAACCTAGTTTCCCTAAAACACCAAAAGCTAAACATAAGGCATTCATTTGAAATGGGGCCCAAGTGAGAAATTCACAGAGAATAAATACAGTAGGGTTAAACTTCCTCCTTCAGATTTTTGCTGTGATGGGTTCTGATTGTATCTAATGGAGCTTCCTTCATTCTCATTCAGCTAATCATCATAAAATCTAAGTGGGGTGATTAGATTTAAACTGGAGTTTCAGTTTCTCACTTCACAAGTAACAGCTTATTATTGAGTTTAAAAGAGCAAAAAGCGTAAACCCAATTCATGACAAATAAATTTCATTAGTGCCCACATTGCAATGGACATTCAGGTATTAAACTCTGTTACACTATGACCTTGACAGTCTTATAGAAATTTGTGTCCCAAAGGAGGACAAATCTATAGCATTAAAGCATTAAGAACAGACAGGGTTTCCAAGGTCTGTGGTATTCTTGCACGTCTCCTTAAATGCCAAGGAATCCTGTGTAACATTATTAGTGAGTGGGGTTCTTTCGAATGGAATTACCCTCCTGTGCTGTTACCCAGAGACCTCCACAGGGTTGGCAGGCTTGAGCAAAGGCCTCACAGTGTTTTTCCTGGTTCTTTTCCTGTGAATAGTTTATTCTATCTTCTCCTTTATTGCTAGGCAGTGAGTTATTTCTTGTATGTCAATGCGTCTACATCTAAACTACTTTCCCTGCTTTCTTCCTCTCCCAGTCTTTCTCTCCTGCATTTTTCCTTTGTACTTTAATTCACCACTTAAAACCAGCAGAGGGCTAAGGATTAGAGAACTTGACTTGGTTGTGGCTCTGAATGACGGTCCAAGGAGCCACACTATGAGTCAAGTTTATGAACATTAGTGCCTGGCCTTTGCAACATCTATTTTGTCTGTTTAGATATCATGTCTGTGTGTGTTCTGTGCCAGAGAGTTGAGTTTCTGAGATAAGTGGCCTCTGGCTGAGTCTGAACTTACCCTGAGAACGTGCTGTCCGGAGATGAGGAAGAGCCAGTACTCCATTTTCCTCTAGAATTCTCTGCCTATAGGTTTGGCTGTGGTTGTGGGTGGGAGGCACTCAGGGATAACATCTCAGGGCGGCACAGCCTCTCCTCCTTGTAGGAAGAGGGTCCTACTGTGGTGTGCTTTTCTCCCTTCTGGATTCTTCCTCCTCAGGGACTTAAGACAGTGTCCTGTGGCTCCTAGATACTGAGTAAGAAGTAATTTTTAACTTAGGTTGAGGATGAAGATGAGGATGAGGATGATGACACAAAGCAGAGCTGATGCCAGCATTAACAACTCCTTTTTCATTCTGCTCCCCATGTGTCTTGTGGATTCTGTTTCTGTTTGTTTCTTCAAATAAAATGTGCCTTCCAGTGTTTCGTGTTTGTTTTCCACTTCTGCACTACGGAGTGTGCGGTGAGTGTCTGCTATTTAGGCTCTCATAGATGTATGTTTAGTTTGATAATTTGAAGGAAAAAAAGGAACACGTCTGTTGAAAAACCTGTATTCTCAGAATTCAGACCAAATCACTGCAGTTTTCTGTTGCTCTGGTGGTATTGTACTATCCCTTTTGGTGGGAGGAAAGAGAAAAAAAGAAAAAAGAAAAAACCACCACAAAAGATCCTGCTCCCCAGCACAAATGCTTTTGGAACTGCTAAGCCTGCTCTTACTCATGAGGGTTAGGTCAAATTCTGGCAGAAGTGGTGGGACAGCTGCAATTCCATACTTTGAAATCTCTTTTTAAAAACCTTAATATAATTTATAGGATAGTTGGCAGGTATTCCCTACTTTTTTCATTCTCTTTCATTCTACACAACTTCTGAAATAAAGTAAGGAAAGAAATAAATATTTCAACAGCAAAGTCAGTATATTCACAGCTTTCAATATGTGATGCCAACAAATTTTCTGCAATGAAGACTGGTTCGAATCAAATATTTTTAGTAGTATTACTTGTGCCAGGTTGAGTTGCAGTTAAAGAGCAAGGAAATTAAAAAACTATTTTAAAAAGCATGTTTCACTGTATAAATAACATCTTTTGTTAATTTTAATAAATAAATAAATGTAAAAAAAATCCATGCAACTTCTAATCCATGCAATTTTGGCTAGCAAAACTTGGGTTTTTAGGAAAAAGTTTACCGCAAGTCAGTAAGGATACAACTAATGATTGATGACAGCATACTTACAGGTTCAAATACGATGTTGAAAACATTTTTGAATTGCAAATTTAAACCTTCCAGAAATTTCAAAGCATAAGTAGGTGACCTTTTTTTGTTACATCGTAATTCCTGATACTAAGTGAACATGGCTTTGTTAAGGGCTTTGCGTGCTAGGACTGACATCTCTCAGGGTCACTCACATGAGGAAAGAGGTGGTTGTTACAGAGACCGCATGTGACAAGGTATAGAGAAGTCTCCTTGGAAAATGGACTGTGATATGGAAACCCACCAGGGACTACATCAGAAGTGACTAGCTGTCCACTGAACCCTCCCAGCTCTGTTTTGGTGTGTAGAGTTCATGCTAGGAGACACACACCCCTCTAGGCATCACACCTGCACTCTGTACACTCAGGTACATATCAAGTGACCAGCTCTTTTTGCTGGATTATAAGCACAAGTGATGGCCACTTCTAGCCTGATACTTTTAAGAAGTGAAAGGTGCTTTTTATTCTCTCTTCTGTTCTACCTGTAAAATACACCTTACCTCAGGACTGTGTTACTTGCAAGAAAAGGACTCTAAAGCACTAGTACACAGGACTCAACATGGTTCTCTTTATGTGTCCTCTTTATAGATTGTTTCCTCTGGCCACTATCAATTCCTGCTCCCTCAGCACTGAATTTTGTATAAAATGATATAAACTTATGGCCCATCATTTACTGCTTTTTTCCACAACACATGTAAAATATTTTTGCTCTGCCCCTTCAGATCCATTCTCTACCCTTTTCTACCCTGTGATTTGAATGATTACTTCAAAAGACTCCTTGTTTGCCATCCAGTTGGATTTGGTCGTGAGGAACCCTGACAGGTAACAAGAGGGAGGGAGGAGAATGAGGTGGGGTATTTATGTGTCTGGTGCCTCCCTGTGAGACTTCCTCAGGCTTGCTGTCTCTGTCAATAGAAGTTCTCCGCTTCCATCTCTTCATGGCTTTTGCCTTTGAAGTTGCAGTCACCTTTCCCTTCTCACACGCCTCTGAGCCTAGAGGTAATGACAGCTTTAAGCTCCTGCTGCTCCTCCTACCTCCTGTTAGCCCCAGGATCCTGAGTTATTCCTTGTGGTTTCCTTATACCCTGCCCACACCTTTGTAATTAATCTATATATAAACCCTCTTCGAATTATCCTGATGTGGGAGTGCCATCTGTTTCCTGTTGGCTTTCTCACTACAAAGCCATGTTATAGTTAAAATTCTGCAGGGAATTTTTGGAGTTGTCCCAGGGTCAGTTCACTAACACTGGTTTGTTTAGTGGACAGAGTGACAGTGCAAACACAGCCATCAAGCACATTCTTTCAGTGAGGCCAGGAATGAGGGTGGCAGTTTGCTGAGCAAGAGGACACATACAGACACCTTAAAACAGGTGCTCAAATCGCATTCGTGCACATTTTCCAGTAGAAATTTCCCTTCTTTTCACTCCTTTTCAGTCATATGCTTGCTGTTACTGGATTTTTTCCTTGTTGGTTGCTTCACCACCAACAGAACTGACTATGGCTTGTTGCAGGAATGTGCATCGTGAATAGTGCATATTCTTAGTGAAATGTCACCTAGAATCCAAGTCTTTACATTTAAATAGGGAAATGTTCAAAACTACAAAAAGAGGAAGAATCATGTTTTGCCACATTTTTTCTTAGAGGGAGAGTGTCTTCATACCAAGCTAATTCATTGACTATACCATGCAATATTTGTATCCAAAGAATTAATCACAACTTTCCCTTTATTTTTCCTGTTCTTAGCTCATTCACCTTCTTTTATTTCTGTTCCTTTGAAACAAAAGATGCTATACGAGCTCAAACTGAATGAAAAACTGTTACTCCACATGACCCATTGGTACAATTCAGCATGGGAAATACCTCACACAAGGAAGACTGCAAAGGTTCAATAAATTATCTGACTGAAGCTTAAAGATTGTGTGAATATTCACATTCAGGATCCAGAAATTCCATTTTAAAGGCTTATTTTTCTCTGAATACTGTATCCTAGTAAACTAGTAAGTCTTTGGTGATTGCGGATGTATCCTTTTTCTTGTTAGGAAAAGAGGAACTTGAAAACACTCGCATTCTTTCCCCGAGAAAAGACAAAATGGGAGAACATAAATATCTTTAAAAGTTCCATCTAGTTTTAAAGTTATACAAGCTGTCATAAGGTTGAAATAGCAAGACTTTAATTTTTCCGAATTACTCATTATCCCCACTTCAACATCTCACATCATCCAATTCATGATTTTGGATGTATGCAAAAGCTTGGTGTAACCAGGACTTTGTAATGGGATGAAAAGTGGGAGGTGGTTATCTTGTTATAAAATCATAGGTTGATCAAATAGCCTTGTTCCCACCAATACTCCCAACACATGTGTATCACTAATATCAGAAAAACCTCATTAGAAATCAGTCCAGCAGAACAAAGCATTTTATTCATGCAGGTTTCCAATAGATTCACAGAAAGCAGATTGTCTTTGTTTTATCATGTTTTTCCTAAACAACTACTACATATAAAAAGACAACACAGTACTAGAGCTTTGAGTAACATCTATAAAGGCTTAAAACTATTGTTCCCTAGGATGGCCACTTAGCAATTCAAATGTGGATAGAAAAACTGAAGAAATAAATGTATTTCAATTAATTTAAACTTAACAACTAAAGAAGACTAAAATATTATTCCATTAACCATAACTTGTACTTTGCTAGTACAACATTTTAACTGTTGTATATCATTAGATGTTGTATTGCATTAGGCATTAAATTTTAAATGTATATACTAGAAAATTTAAAATTATATACCTGCATCACATTTTGTTTCTGTTGGAAAACTCCAGCATACAGTAACATTTAAGACTAAAACGCTAGTTTTTGTACAGAGCTGTATACATGCAGCATTATCAGAGTGTGTTGGGAGACATGTCTAGCACACAGAGGAGGCATAGAAGTTGGGAAAATATCAAAACCGAATTCTGATTTTCAAAATCCAATTCTCCTCATATAAACTTAGTGTTACTAATTGTGCAGTCCCTCATCACTACAGTTATTTATATAGGTTTGAAATGAAATGCCAGATAATTTTATTATGCTGGTTCTGAACCTAAAGAGATCAAAATGCTTCCTTTGGTGTTCCTCAAACAATATTTTATGAGATGCATCAACCTTCAGAATGAAGGTACAGTGCCTACATGGCTCTCAAAGTGTTTCCTGAGAAAGGCAAAATGTAATCTACTGAATTAAACTGCAAATCAAATTAGGGACATTGAAAGACTCTTAAATACACAACATTCGTTTCCTTCCAGCTATTTGAGTTGCAGCTGAAGATAGCATTATGGTCTGTTACCAGTGTAAAATCTGAGAAAGATCAATACATAGATATGTTCAAGTCGTTTCCATGCCCTGTCTTTGTTACTTTCATAAAAATAAAATAGAGTTTCCCACATACAAAAGACTGTCAGTATAGTCTTAAAGAAAATCATACCCCTCACTGGAAAACAGACTGAGATAGCTTCACAGCACACTGCTGGAGAGACAGATGCTGGAGCTGTTTATGGAGATAGGAACTGAAAGCCACTAGTATGTAGTGAAAAGTGAAATGCATTTTTTTTCTTCCAAACTGACCTAATGACTCTAGAAAATAATACACATATCTTCCTTACAAAGAATCATAACACCGATTTGAGAATTTGCAATATAAATTTCATGCCTCTTTGTTTTTCCTTAGTACAAGAGACAAAATCTAGGAAGTTTGGATCATAAGGATCATGGCAGCACTGCTATGTCTGGAATTTTCTTATAAATATCCTATTGCTTTGAGGCTCATAGGTCTGACTAAAACAGCAGGGACAATCTCGTTTGCACTTTTATGGCTGTGGAGGGATTTTCAAGAGCGAAAACAATTTTCCATAATATTCTGTATAAATGAACAGACCTGAAATGTGATTATTACACCTTTGCATGCTTTTGTGAAGACTGACAATTTGGAAGTAATTTTAGAAAAACAAACAAAATTATAAACAAATGCCAACAGTAAGACATTCTTGGGTACTCAAAGCTACATTGCAACAAGTTTTTACTGCTTGTTTGCAGCTTTATGCATTTTTAAGATTTTTTAAAACACTATAAATGACTCTTTCTACCCTAGTGAAAATCTTCACTTCAAAGGAACGTCTTGTGGTGCTCTTTAGAATGACTATACAAATCTCAGAAAACAAAGCAGATTTCATCTCTTTTGTGTCCATGTGTGGCTAAGCAATAAAGAACATTTTATTAGAATCTACTTTCATTTTACTAAAATAAGTGCACATGTATCAGTGATTAAATTGTTTCACTTTGCTTAAAATTAGAAGACATTTATTTCATTAAATTGTAAAATGTCTATTTAAATACACTAAAGTTAATTTTTCATTCCATCTATAAAGTGCATAGCAAACTATACTAGGCATCGTGAATACCAAAAAAAGGATACCTAAGGAAGTTTAAAAACCAGGGGCAGTAAGAAGGGCATTCAAAGTAAATACACAGTACTATTAAAATAAATATTGTATACACATACAAAAAATAAATAAATGCCTAGAGAAGATAGTATATACAACTGGGTTGATGGATTGGAGAATAAATGGGGTTAAATGGAGAAATTTATTTAAAGCAGTTAGCTTGTGAATCCTGGAAGGGTGGCTTCTGGGAGAACAAGCAAGGTGCTTTGTGGGTGGGTGGGAAGTTAAACGCCATGGAAAAGCACCACATGAACGAATTTTAGAAAGCAGGTAGGCATTCATAAGGAGGAGCCAATAACTTTCTTCTATGAAGAAAACTTTCAAGTTTTGAAAGCTTAGGAGAAATATTCTAGAAGCTTTAGAAAAAAGTACATATACAGTAAAAAAGAAATACCTAAGAAATAGGAGGAAATGAGAGTAAATTATTAAATAACTGATTTGCATTTGTTTAGGAAAGGGCATTGGCTTCTACCAAACCTGGTTCTGTGAAGGGAAAATTGTACCAGATCAACCTAATTTCCTCTCATAGCAGAGTGACAGGCTATGTCGACCAACAGGAAGCAATAGCAAAGTTAACAAAAAAATCGGTCAGGCCTGGAGTGGAAGAACCAAAATCTGAAGAACAAAGATGAAAAGGGACTGGGGAAGGTAAGGACACGTGCAGACACAGCTGTGTTCCTTTCAAGACACCAAATTTTTCTACTGAAAAGTCATTTAAAGTGGTGTGAGGTAGATAACAAAGCAGTAGTAGACTACTAAGAAGTGTGCATTTGCTGAATCATAGAAAATCAGATACCTTTCCCAAGTTTGGAAAATCCTTGATTTCTTTGAAATGTCTAGAAATAAAGAATTCCATAAACTATAGTGCACACTTAGTTCCTTGAGCCTTTTGCTCGCTTATCTCACAAACATCTTTTAAAGTGTTGTGAGTGGACATATGAGTTAATTTCATCCTCGTGAAGATGGAACAAATAGCAACGTAAGAATATATGGTACAAAAAAAAAGAAACACAGTAAGTACAGAGAAACCTTAATATTCTAAGCCACAATTACAAAGATCATTTATATTTGGGGGCAGGGAGAAAAACTGAATTTCAATCAGGTAACATTTCATTGATTTTTCAAATCAATTTAATCTTCTCTCAGTATTTGGTTCTCCAACACTATGGAAACAGAAAAGGCTTCGAAGTCAGATAGATGAGTTCAAATCTTGACTGTGCCAGATAACCGCTGCACGAACTTGGACAGGAAAGGTAAACCTTTCTGTTTATCTGGAAAAGTGATATGTTCCCTGCCATTTACAGTGAGGATTAAATAAGACAATGTGTGTAAAATGCTTGGGATCTTTATTTCTCAGTAAATATTGGTTCCCTTCCACCCCCTTCTCAATCTTAACCTCTCCTTCCTTCTCTCTCCCTAAAAAGAAAGGCTATTTTGGGTTGGGGATTTAGCTCAGTAGTGTAGTGCCTGCCTGGCAAATGTGAGGTCCTTAGTTTGATCCCTGGTACCAAAAAAAAAAAAAGAAAAGAAAAGAAAAAGAAAAGGCTATCTTATGAAGCAGGAAAATGAACACAGACTTTTTCCCTTTCACTCTTAAACCCTTGCTAAAGGTTCCCTGACCCTGCAAGGAACCCTTCACACTTGTTTGACATGCTCCTGGTGTTTCCCAGTTTTTCTATGTCAAATGTCAAGAAACTGAGTGAAAGAGTCTCCTTGTCAAGTGACATTTAAAAAACTATTTTTCTATATATATTAGATGAAGCACAGCACAGACGTAAGTATGACCGCCCTCTGAATGCTTTAAAAGCAGATATCCAACCAGGTCAGGTTTACAGTTGTAAACCTGAACTGGAAAAATCAGACATTTTATTCTTACAGATTTGTCCAGTTTTCTTAAGTAAACGAAAATCAATTTCCTAGCATGCTCTATAACATCTCGATAACAATTTAGCACCTTTGCATAAAGAAAGAGTCAGGGATTATAGAATCACTTAGAATGTATTATTTCTAGACCAAGCAGACATAAGTCTTTGAGGATTAATTTCACGCTGAGGGTTAAATTTCACTTTCACGATAGGCTAACCATTGCCCGGGGCTGCACAGATAATGAACCTGCCAAGGGATTAGCAAGGAAACACTTGTGTTATTATAAAGTGGGTACACTTCCCTTTCCAACCAAGTTCATCATACATGACATTAACAAATTACTCCCTCTCTCTGCCCACGTTTCAATATAATATGAGCCAGCAAATGACCCCAAACCAATAGGACACGAGATAAAATCTTCTCAGTGTATGACTAGCTATTAAACTCTGCTGAGAGAGCTAGACTGCCTGCAGGGAAACAGAAGGCATTTTATCTCTGCAGGGCCCCTGCCTCTTTGCAGAAACCTTTCTTTGGTCATAAAGCCTTTAAATGGACACAATGCCAAGAGGAGGAAAGTCTTAACACAGACATTTAACCCAAGGAAAAGGCACTCTAAAAAACACAAATGATGCTTTTTGTATGCATACTATCTTCTACATAATGACTTAGCATCTGTCAAAAATGTAACCTGCTCATTTCTGATCCTTCAGATAAAAGTTTTTTTTTTTCTCAACAGACTTTCTCTCAAATAATAGGTAAGTTTATGGATGTCAAATCTCTTATCCCTTCCCCAATCTAAAATCTCAGAGGACTACTTTCTCCTAGTTGGGCATAGGTTTTCCTCTGAAGTGGGTCCTCCCTGTCCATTGTCTGCCTTCAATTATGGTCTCCAGGTTCTTGTCTTAGTTCTATGACCTGACCGTAAGCTCCCTGAGAGAAGGAAGTTCGTTTTAACTTTCTTTTGTATCCTTCCAGAGTCTTACCTTAGAATTGTTTAGAGCCTCTTACTGCAAATTCCAAATATCTTCACAGAGTGGAGAGTTAGTTACTATTCCATAAATAGGATTTAATTAGTTTCTGTCTTAATTCCAGTTGACAGATAGAGCAAAGACAGCCTAACGGGTATTCAGAATGCATGACTCTTGTTATCTACTATGTTATAATTTAGGAGTGTTTAGTATGAATTAGAAGTGTTCTTGTTAAGAAACTGTTCTGTTCTTGAGTGGATCAACTGCTGCCACACTGAGAGTTGCTATTTCTTCAATATGCTAATAAGCAACCGATGGGGGAAATGTGGACTATGCAGGACATCGCTGCCACTGGCTACAACCTAAGCTGGTTTAAACAATAGATCTTACAGGAGAGTTCAAACCTGTGTACTTCTGTTCAAAATACTGCATGTGAAGAGTAGATAATGCTTCTATAAATTCATTTTCTAACTTGGAAGTGGGAAGGTTGTAGAACTGGATCTACAATAATGTTGTTTGGTTTTATGTATGCACCCAGACCAATAGGGACTTGTCTCAGTTCACCTTAATTGTCTCTCTGCCTTGATAGAGACACTCCTGGAGAGGTGACTGGATCATGGGGGCACTATATGCATCAGTGGATTAACCTACTGATGCTCATATCTTCATGTTCTGTGAGTAGGTGAGCTCCAGGTGGAGCTGGGTTACTGGGGCCATCTCTTTGGAGCACATGTATTTCACTGATACTCTTTCACTGTGCTCTGCTTCTGGGCTACCATGAACTGAGATGCTGGCTCCACCACACCCTTCCACCGGGTTTCTGCATTGGAGCCAGCCAACCACAAACTATAACCTCTAAAACTGTGACCCAAGTTAAACCACTTCTCCTTTACATCGCAAATTTCAGGTATTTTGTCCCAGCAATAGAAAAGTGATTTATACAACTCTGCAACCTTCAGACATAAGCATGTTGATAGGTACAGTGTCATAAAAGATCATGTGGTAAAAGTGGGGAGAGGTGAGCTTTGACTTCTGTGCTCTGCAGCATCAAAGTGCTCCATGAGTCCCTGTTGAAGAAGGCAGTTTCAGTGGGACAGTAGAGGTTAGCAGGAGGCTACCTGGGTGAGGAAACAAGCAGGTGGCAGAGGAAATGGATGTAAGAGCACCTATAATATTCTTCATCAAAAAGTTTGGTAGTTAAGTAAAAGAGAGATAGGGCAAACTATTAAGGGAATTAATATAAAGGTTTTTGTTTTACAGAATGTAGAGGCAAGCATATTTGTAGTTAGGAAAACTGGGTCAAAGAGGAAAACTGAAGCAGTAAAAGACAGAAGAGAAAGTAGAATTAGGAGGGACTAATACTAATGAAGAGACCACATATTTCCTCTTCAGGGAAACAAGGACAAGAAAAGAACACAGGCTGTGTGCCAGAGAAGAGGAATTATGTAGGAAATCATGTCAAGTGTTCTTGATTTCCTTCAGAGAGAGGAAAGCAGGTTCATCTGCAGAGATGGAAGGTACAGGACTGGAGGCATCCTGGAAGAGCTGCTCTGGGGAGTAAAGTGGGTCCTTCAAAAGACGTTAGTGAGAGGTTTTGCCAAGTTGCAGTGGGGCCAAAAATATGGAGCAGGTGTGTGACTGAAATGGTTGACTATGGGTGTCCAGATTGAGAGCCACAGAGGGAGGGGAAGATGCTGACAGTAAGTTGAAGTGTGAGAGTTTTAAAAGAATGAGGCATATGCAGGAGAGAGGACCAATGGAAGATCAAGAACAGAAGTTTGACATTAGGGGGTGAATTTACAGTTACCACCTTCCTGTGGATAGCAAGAGAGAGGGCTGGGTCTGGGCACAAGTCTTGTGAGGCCACAAAGGTTGAAAGTTTGACAATGCTGTGAGAGGACGGGGTTGTGGAGTGAAGTTCAGTGAGTAACACAGGGTTAGTGAGCAAGGCTAGCCTATTATGGGACTGGGGAGGTGGCATGGACACCCTGACCTTACAGTTTCTTGGTTCCAGTCACCTGTACACTACACTCCCACATAGTGATGCCCCAACACTGGAAGACTTTCCTCTTTCATGATCTCAAACTTGAACTTGTTTCTGTCTTATCCCTCTAATTTCACTGACAAATAAACCCAGATTCTTGTGATCCACCGTTCACTACTTATTTTCTCATCAGTTCCAGGGAGTGGGGCCTGTAGATGGGATCCAGGGCTACATAACCAGTAAGGACAAGGAACCAAGTCATCACTCCAGTTAATGGAACAAAGTAAAGACATAGGTTTGCTACAGACCTTCCTGAAGAAGGCTAACATCAACAAGTGATTTTATGGTCATGGTCTTTGAATCTGGTATCAGAGACACCCAGGTCAGTTTTGAAGGGAATTAAGTTAGAGTCATGAAGAACATGTAAGAATATGGGATGGCAATGATTAGCAAAGTGCTCACAGCTGCTAGAGCCTTTGTTCTGCTTTCTCCTCTGGGTAAGGTATGGGCTTGCTGATGTAGAGCTCAGAGGAGTCCAGATATCTGGAAAGACTGGCCACTTCCTAGAAGACTAGTACAAGTATGAACTATGAAAGAGCTATAGTGCTGTAGTACAAGACAACATCATTTACACCAGTACTGGCAGCTGCATAACCCTGTTGGGATCTTTTGGGTAGTTCATATGCTGGGCTGCTCCTTCTTTGGGTGGCCACCTCACGTCTACTAAGGTTGGGTACCTTCTGCTAAATAAATTGGGATTGTGGTATGGACTTATGGAGCGTGACCATGTGGTCCCTTCTTATGGGTCTGTAACCTACCCGAGGCAATGTGGCTAGGGCATACAGAACAGGATATGGTAACTAAATCTGACCAAAAAGATGGCCTGGTTGACAGAAAATCAATTTTAGAGATAGGAAAAGGTAAATTTCTGGGAGGTTGGAAGACGGAAAAAGATCATCATCTGAAAGTCTAGGCTTCATTATCAGGAAAATGTTATTTAGTATATTTGCCAACATTCCTATTCATGGTAATATGAAAGCATGATGCTTATCTTTATACTACCGAGTAGGAAGCATCACTCATTTCTTAGTAGTTGCCATGAGAAACACACTTTTCCCTTTTAATGAGGATTTTAATTGTTAAGCACATTAACCAGTTCATCTACTGGCCTCTCAATGGAAATTTCAAGTTATTACAAGGGTAGTATCATCATGTTCAACATTCCACTTGATGTAGAGTATGTATTCTACAATCTGTCAAGAAGCATTCAGCTGAATAAAGTTCTTTAATCTACATAATTATGCTAAATACTATATTTACTGTATTTTATTTGATGTTTCTTTTAAAGGAGTTGCTAGAAGTTTATCCAAGCTCACTTAGAATTATTTATCATTTTCCATATGAAGGTTATTAAAACTTAATTAAAATGCATTTACAGTCAACCATGAGAGGCTCTCATTCAAATTACACTGACAGATTGTTTTACAAATCCTTATAGTATTAACACAACTCATCTCTCAAATCATACTTGAGAGCATTTGAATTTGTCTACACAAGGGAGAATTTAATGAACAGTTGCTTGATATCTACTATAAGGCAGATATTGTTCCAAAGGAACACAGAACGGGGTCCAGAAAGAACCTTTATGTGGACTTTATTTTGGCCAGCAAGTCATCTCTACAATTTAAATACCAGCCAAAGGGAACTAAATTAACTTTCCTATAGTTCTGTTTAGTGAAAGGACACATTGTGACAGCACATGACATCTTTTTGCTCTAAAATGTTAATCTGATCTATCTGAAATCAATTCTGCAATCACTAAATCCAGCCAAATGGTAACAAATACAACTAGAAATAAAGGTGGCAATGTAAAGAAATGTACTGTGGAGACTGAGAAGGATCTAGGTTAGTTTTGGAGACAGTCAAAAGTTAGTGAAAAATGGACTGTGACAGGTGGACCAGAGGTGACTTAGGCCCTAAGCTTTCCCCCAGCAGCAGCAGAAGGTAGTTGTCCAGAAGAAAGTGGAGGCTCATAAAATTAACTCTATAAGCACATTCTTTCATAGGCTTCATAGTCACATCTCTGAATAGAACTGAACTCACAAGAAGAAAAGCAATATTTTTATTTTAAAGAAAGAATACACTATTATCAAGTTTTTAATCCAAGATTTCATTGGGGAAAACCCATAAGAGTCAAGCCTTCAATGTGATAAAAGCAGCTTTTCCAATGAATGACAAAATGAAAAGTCTGTTTTAACCACAATTATATTTGTTATTATCCTTTGGAGTGATATTGTTTCCGAAGAAAAATAACTGTTATGTTATCCTTACTTGGAGTTATCTTTTATCTTCCCAAATTCTCAGTGTTCTTAACATCATTTAGAAAAATAAAATCAGTTTTCCAATGGGCAACCTGAGAAAATTCCTTATTAGCCTCAGTAATGACAGCAAAAAAATTAATTTATTTTGGAAAGATTTTACTTGTATAAACTTTCTTAAAAATGTATTGTTCTTCAAATGACTAGATAACATCAATTTCCTTAGATTAGGCTTTGAACAACCCAGTATTGCTATCTGAAAGTCTTAACCATTTAATAACATAAAATAGAATTATGAAACACACATGTTTCTCAAAGTGTTTCTAACTTTCAGTAAGTTGAGCATTCCAAAAGATGGTAAATGAATACTTTTTCAACAGACCTGATACCAGATGAGGCAGAAAGGAAGGACAAAGAACTACGAAAACTAGTGGCTGGCATGGAAAAGAAGAGCCATTTAACATTCATATTTGGGATTTCAGTGCTGGTTGCACCACTTAGCTGTGTGATGAGGCCCACTCTGAGTCTAAAAATAAGAGTCTTGGAGAACATATTGAAAGCATGGAATGGCAATATGTTTGACATAAAGCAGGCACTAAATAAATGTTAATTATTTACCTTTCAGGAACTTCCAGTAAATGAAATTTCCTTTTCTCCTTTCATGAAGAATCAACACAATTAGCTTTGAGTTTCTTGAAATATAATCAAAGTATCAACATACCCTTAGTTGGTCTATTACGTGCAGCACAGCAGTACTTAACAAATATCAGTGTCTCTCTCATGAAGACATTACCCTTCTGTAAAAAGATATACTAGGTATGTTCTAACTGGAAAATACCCATTGCTAAACAGTGAGACATGATTCAGGTCTCACCAATAGAAATAGATAAGTTCAGGGCTTTTGCTTCTGTAAAAATGATTCACAGCTTTTGCAATATTGGCACTATTTACTCTTGAACATTTTTCCTCCAACATGCAAAGTCCTCCAGAATGTACCACGACCTTGGAGCAAAGGCTCCGCCATTCCCCCAGGCTGGAAGCCTCAGAATCATGTTGCATTTTTCCCTTTTCCTTCCATCCACCAATCATCACTTCCCATTCTTTCAAATATCCTTCAGATTTGCCATTTCTTCTCCATTTCCACAGATTTCCCAACACAAAGTCTGTACTAATTCACAACTGTACTTTATTTATTAACTCCAACCTCTTTATTTACTCCTATTTGCTATCAAGGACATACTTGAAATGTCATTTCCCCTACTAATACCCAGCCCAATAACCCGCAGTGGTTCACTATTGCCTAATTCAGTGATGGCGAACCTTTTAGAGCACTCGGTGATAGAAACAGCCTGTTGCAGTATGTGTGCTATAGGTTCGCCACCACTCACCTAGTCCATCAGGGCCAAACTCGTGTCCTAAGTTCAAACCCTCCACAATTCCTCCCCATTCCACTTATAATTTTAGTTTCTACTTTTCTGTATATCAGACACTCTGTTCAGGGGAGTGAACCAAGTACTTGACTCGACGACCCTGGTCATCTCTTTCTCTCTGCTTTACTTTAACTCTTTCTTCCACAGGAATTTATCAAAATTTTTACCAAAATCTGCAGTCAGAAACATTATCTGTGGATTTTTTGTTCTCTATTTTTTTCTTAATTCCAGTTAGGTTAGTGCCAATTTCTCTTCTAAATTTTCCATATGCAGTATTTTGCCCCTATAAATAAACTGTAAACTCCAAGGGAATGAGGTAGCATGGGAGACATTTTTAAAAGCATTCTTCCTCAACCCACAGTCTGTGATCAACAATTATTTGATTCAGTGATATGTTAACATGCTGGCTCAACAGATTATCAGTTGTTTTTCTAATATTCTTTCTTCTTCTTTTTTTTCTAATCAATTCCTTGATTTTATTTGAGGGCAACGAATACCCAAGAGAAAGACTACATTTTCAAGCTTTTTTTCGCAACTTGGTAAGGTTGTGGCAGAAAGCATTAGGCAAGGTTCCCAAGAGATTACTTTAAAGGTGGCTGACTTAGCTGGGAGGTAAATATTTTTTTGCTTTCCAGCCTTCCATCTGCTTCCTGCTTGAAAACTAGATGTGTAGGCAGAGTTCTGGCAGTCATTTTGCATTATGAAGTGACACGGCAAAAGGCTGGAAGCTACAGGGATAGAAAAACCATAAAACTGAAGAAACTTTGGTTTCAAATTATCTTGAAGTCCTACTTCATTTTGGAAGGGAGGTCTCTATTAGTTGCTGCTCTACAATTCCTAATTTAGATTTTGGTGCCAACGAAAAAGGAGGCTTGAGTAAAGATAACATAAAGAGAGGAGGAAATCATAGCCTTTAGCATAGGCAGGAAAAGATTAAAGCAGGAAAAGTCTGAAAACTGGGTCAAAAGACATGGTAAATCAAGGTGAGTACCCAAATGGTATCTCCATTTTGTGCTTCAGAAGTAGAAGCCTGTGCTGGTGTAGGCAGGAAAGTGTGGGGATAGGTGACAGATGCACCAGGATTCACTACTCTCAGTCTTGTCGGAGGGGGCCGACTCCTGCATATTAAGCAAGAAGGAATTGCCAGGTGATAACTTTGGCATCTTGTGGGCTGGAGACTGGCTAATACTGTAAGAAAATTTGCAAGTGGAAATCCAGAGACAAGTTAGGATATCATATGATGGAAACTCCACGGTTGGCCTAAGGAAGACAAGGCCTAAGATTAGGACTTCATTGTTGACACAGCAGCTGCACCCACCCACTGAGCTAGTCAGTTATTATTCACCTCATGTAATTATTTTTATTTAGTTATTAAAACAGTCCTACAATGTATTATAAACCTTATCTGTACAACTCATTGAGAGTCAACAATTTTTAATATTTTGCCACACATGTTTTCTCTCCCTCTATATTTACCTATATGTATGTATGTGTATGTGTGTGTGTTGTCAATAGATATAGGTATGTAAATAAGAATATCTTGCTGAGCCAGGCCTGGTGGCACACGCCTGTAATCCCAGCACTCGGGAGGCTGAGACAGGAGGATCATTGCGAGTTCAAGACCAGCCTGGGCTACAAAGTGAGCTCAAGGCCAGTCTGAACAGCATAGCAAGACCCTGTTTCAAAAAGGCAAGGGCCAGGGATTTAGCTCAGTGATGTAAGCGCCTGCCTGGCAAGTGCGAGGTTGTGGGTTCCATCCCCGGTGCCACACACAAAAAAAGAATATCTTGCTGAATCACATGATACTAAATTGAAGACATCATGAAATTTCTTCCTTAACTACTTCAGCACTTCATCATATATTCTTTAGAATAAGAACATAAAACGAAACCAAATGCCATCATTTCACTCAAAAAATCTAACATTGATACAATAATATTATCTAATATTTGATCAACATTCATAGCTCCATAAGGGTTCCCAAAACATCCTTTGTAATTTTCTTTTTGCTTCCAGTGCCACAAACTGCCACTTAGCTCTTAGTCCAGTGGTGGCAAACCTATGGCACATGTGCCACAGATGGCAATGAAAGCTTTATCATTGAAAGCTCCAAAAATTTCACCATCATTGTCTTAGTCTATGAGAGATACTCAACCTCTACTTGTCTTTCAAGACATTGACCTTTTTGAAGAACACAGATCAGTTATTTGTGAAATGTCCCAGAATCTTAATTTGACCAGTCAGTTCCTTACAATGCATCAGGCTCAAGATAAACATGTTTGACAAAAAATACTCCATAGATGATGATGTATACTTCTTGATGCACTATGTTAGCAGACACTTAATGCCAGCCTGCCTTATTTTAGGTGGGCAATGATATCTATTTTAATGCTTCCAGTACTAAAGAAGTCAGCATAGTATTTCAGCATTGGTCAGGTTATTTGCAATTTACTCAGCAATCATTTTTTGGACATACTTCATGAATACAGCCTGCTTATTTTACAGCTCTCCTATAATTAGAGAAATAAAAAGCAAAATTGTTTGACACTTTACTCTTGCTCCTGGTACCATACTAGTTTGGACTCACCATTCCCTTCCAAATGTCCCTGCAAGGAGCTGGGTACAAGTTGGTACTGGCAATACCAGCAGCATGCAGAGGGAGAACTGGGCAAACTAGATCACACAAAGCTGTGTTACTCAGAGACGGTGTGAACAAGAGACAAAGATAAACCTGAAACAGGATCCCAGGGCTCCCAGTCATTTCCATTTTATTTTACTTAATGAAGCAGAAATTAAAATGTTGACTTGATTAGTCAGATGGAAGCCTTAAAGGAGAGGAGCCCCAATGCCCTTCTGCCCTGACACCCTTTGTTGCCTCCAAGTGAGGTGAGAAGAGGCTGTGAACCACGTAAATAGAAGGCTTCCAGGTTAATGAAAAGCTTCAGCACCATTTGAGAATCTGGGCAGAGGGTCACGCCATCCCCTGGTCTGGAGAAACTTCACGCTGCTCAGCAATAAAGTTTAATGAATGCTGGTCATTTTGAATCATAAGCCCGAGAGACTGACCAAGGGCAAACAGTTTCATTACAGAATCTCTGTTTTAGTAGGGACACAGCAAGCAAGCTTCATGGGAAGCCAGAGCCGCACATGAAATGTTATACTCCACATGTCCAAATCCAAGGGGAAGATTTTGAAAAGGGCAGTAAACATTCCTCACAAGATGATGTTTTTATTTGGTGATGGCATGCTTTGTGCTACATTTCATTAATTATCTGCAAAAGGAACTTTCTGTCAACACCGTGTCAGAGTTGACCTATTGGAATCATGTAACATAGCATAAAGCCAGGCTACGAATGGCTTTTCCGTCTTTCTAGGGCATATACATGAAAGGCAGGATGACAGTTTAACTAAAACTGACCATGGAAAAATTCACATCTCCCACACACTCAAGCATGGGTGTATTTTATGTTAATTCTAAGGACTCTTCTAATTGGTTACAATAGCAACATAGGAATGGGTGGATTTTTGGAAAAAAATATTATTTTTGGAGTATATGGAAAAATCAAATAGAAAACGGTCAGTAACAAATGTTATTTCCATGCAGATGGATGCACACCTTACACCCTTGACATTCATTTAAAATATAGTAGAAATTACATTCCAGAAACCTAGTACATGGAATTAGATATGCCATAAGTCAAACCATACTGTAAAATTCTTGCTTACTCACAGCAGAAATCTGAAATGTGCCAAGCCATGTACGAGCCAGTGGGATTTTCAGGAATGTAGAAAACTTTCCCACATTGAAAAAAAAGCCTCAAAATGAAATATTTCAAATGAAATTTTATAGAAGAATATGACCCAATTGATAGTCAAATGAACCTATATGCTTCAATTTCTTAACAAACAGGATTTGCTATGGACTTCCACTTATTCTTGCAAAAGAATTATCTGGGATTTTGGACATTCTCTTGACAGGCAAGTCTGGGAATTCAATGTAAATATGAATTTGAAGATTTATGGAGTGGGACATTGCGATTGCACACTAGCGCTTCTCCAGTTTTCCAGAGATCATAATTCCTGCCTCTGTTTATTATTCAGTTTATGGTTGGAGTATAACAGATGATTCATTTTTAATGCGATAAATGTTTGGGGGTTTGTTTGAGGGAAATAAAAGTTTATAGTTCAGCCCTGGACATGGATAGTAAACTGGAGTGTAAGGTAATATATTTCTAAAACATGGTGATTAGGATATTTATTTGCTCCTTTATACCCAGGGCTCCAGTGAAGAGTGACTGATAATGTTTACATTTAAACCCCCAAACCACATGATTTTGCTTTGCGACTTAGTGAACTTTCTAAAAGGAATTTTAATTTTCTCAACTTGAATTGCTACTTTCTAGTTGTAAAAGGACTTTATAATTCCTTATATGTAGACAGCACATGCTAACTCCATATAAAGCATCAAAGAGCAACATGTGATCAAAATAAAGCATCCCTAACTCATAAGGATTTATAGTCTGAGAAAAAAAATCAGGCTTAAAAACACATACTAGCCTCCATTATTCAGATTATGTCTACAGTAAGCCAGACCTTAGTTTAATTCATTTATCTATTCATTCATCCACAAAAAATTGATTGAGAGTATATACTGAATGTCATTCACAGGTCTGCTCCTGGCGATGAACAAAGCTGGGTTTCCACTGAGATCACGTTTTGTGAAGTGATGAAAAAGAACCAAATAGACAAATATGGTACATGTATGGGGTTTAATCCCTTTTAAAAATTCTTAAATCCAAATGCCCAACCCTCCACATATGACATTTCCTTAAATTTCTGGCAAACTCATTTGGTGTCAAAACCTTACCTGAAAAGTCAGGCTATTTTTCACCTTTATCCCATTCAATGTGAGTATTTCTGTGTCTGGCAGCTGAGTTACTATGTTTGATTATGAGGTGCTGCCCTGCATCCTACTGAGATGTTTTGTAATGCATATGGTAAGTGTACCATAATACTTCTGTAAAATAAAAAGATAACTGAGTTCTGAAACACATCTATCTCCAAGAGCTTTGGTTAACGAATTTAAAGGCTTGGTTAACGTATTTTCTACTTGTTTATACCATAACATCAGGTCATAAATAAACAGATACATGTGTGACTAATTAGATGTTAAGGTGAATTTTCAGGTGAATATAATAATTCTATTGCAATACTCAGTTATTAGTAGATTTATACACTTTTCAATCTCTGCAACCTCAAACCAAGTTATTTAGCAATGCTGGCCCTAACATTCACTAGCTCCTTTATTAGTACCAACTTTGTCCACCAAAAAAGCTAAAGTGAATAAATCATAGTCCCAACCTTTCTAAACTACAGTCTAGGGAAATAGACATAAAAAGAGAAGAATGTCACACACTATGATAAATGTGACAGTCATCTTAAGTCTACCTGGGAGAACTGGGCAGAGTAGGTGAATCTGAGGAGTGTTGAAAGATGAAGAGGTGTTTGCCAGGTAGAGGAGGTGAGAGAGAACTCTCCAGCAGGTTGATTTCTATATTCAAAGGCTCCCTGAATTTGAGAAAGGCATGGAATAGTTGAAGCAAGGGCAAAAATCTCACTTTGGCAGTAGCAGAGGGTGCATGAAGGGAGATAGCTCTGAGGTAGACAGTAGATACCTGAGCCCTAAGAAAGTCTGTGTGTACCCTTGCAAAGGGACTTACATAGTTTCATTGTATGCTTTCAGGCATGAGACTAAGTGAAACACTGTCTTTTGCTTATTGCACTTGTTTCAGGAGGATGACCCTGGAAACAATGTGACGGTCAGGTTTGAATATCAATTAGCAATGAAAGGCAGCCCCAGAGAAGGAATGATAAAACCCAAGCACCCAGGGCAAAAAGTCAGATTTGAGAGACTCAAAATGTCTTGGTGACCAATGATGGTGGGGGAAGAGTCAAGGTATCCGATCTCGAAGACTAGGTGGAGAAAAATACCATAAGTGGAGATCATTACAAGATGCTGTTAGGTATTACCCATCAATTTCCAGATGTTATTTTTGTTATCACCCTAATTCAGAAGGTCAATGATATTCTGTTTTACACAACTGTGAACACTATTCATAAAGCACAGTAAGATCAATTTTTTTTCTTGAACTTTGGGACTTTCCAATGGGACAGGCAAAAGAATTATACATTAAGAATATTCTCCATACTGTCAGGGTCCAGATTCGTTTCCAGTGTCATAAATCATCATAATTAACAACCTTTCAACTGAATGGATCCCAAAGCACTTTCCAAATTATGCAACTTTGGAGGTGAATTGCCTCAGCTGTCCAACAGCTGTCAGCAGCACTCTGCAAGGGGACAGCATAAGAGGGAGGATGCGGAATCTCCACGGAACTCCTAACAGCATTTAGGTTTGTGGAATGCAATTCTCCAAAACAGAACTTGGCCTGGAAATGGGACTCATCTCTTGGTAGAAATGCAGTAAAGCCATTCTTATCCCTAAATAGTCAACAGATTTCTCCTTCTTACAAAAGATACTTGTGAAGGGAATCAATACCAGTCCTGTACCGACAAAAATCAATTGTATATTTCAAATTGCATTTCTTATTTTGGTAATGGCTTCCTTAATAGTTGATCAGGGGACGGTTTCAAGCAGAACCTCATTTTTTTCTCCACATATTAAGAGATAAATAAACTGTGGAACTGAATTGAATAAAGCTGCCTGAGAGCCCACAAATCTCGTGTACTAAAATTCATCTGTATTTGGTCTGAGTTTGCATTTTTGAGGGGTAATTTTGTTATCCGAATAAAATTTTGACTTTTCATCTCTCTACCTGCTAGTAGAGACCCAGATGATTCATAGTAAACTCTCTATGGGAATTACCTTAATTCTGTATTTTCCAACTAGTAAGTGCAATGTATTTGCAAAGTTGTAAAACCAGCATGGAGAGAATTCTTGGAGTTCTTATTATACTCAAGGTTTTGAGACAAATATAAAAGGCAACATCTTATGAAGAGTATGCAACATTAAAATAGATTTCAAAAATAAAATATGGGAATGTGAGTTTGCTGTGGACTACTTACAGAATATCCCTAGATAGCGCCTCTCTAATTTCTCCCTGTCTCTATCTGCCCATCTGTATTTGTTCCCCTTTCATTTGATATGGAGAGGACTTTGGGGAATAATAAGTCTTTCTATTTCTAAAGCATGGCTGTTGTAGACAGCAGGGAATGAATTACACATTTGTGAAATGACACACGGATTCAACAAATCTGATGTTAAGGAAATAGCAGTGATGAAAGGGGTTTATGTATTTATGCTTCAGAATAAGCAGAAACTATCACCACTAGTCTGAGAAGAGAACCAAACAATCTAACCCCAGTTGACATAGATGATTTTACCAATATCATTCTAAAGACAGAAACAAGAACTTATTTTTCCCTTAGATCAATGCAATGAGATAAATATTTCTGAATTGTCTGTTGTGTACAAAACACTCAGGTAATAACTCTTAAGTGATATAAAGCAATATAAGAAATGGAGTTTTGGTTTATGCTATATTTGGGACAGTCTATTTAGATCCCTGATAGACTTAGAAAACCAGTTATCCAGAGCTTATTTCCTGCTAAAATTCTTGCCAGAAGTGAAATGAACTCATTAGAATACATAGCTTGCTCACTTAATTTTTCAGAATCAAGGGTTTAGGCTTTTTCTTAAATTGTTATTTACTTACGGCTACTCCCTAATTTATTAGTTAATCCACTCATTATCTCAAGTCTTTTACATAGCTATGTGTCAGTGTCTAGGAATCAAGACAGTGAGATACAGCTCTTGTGATCACAGACTTTTTGGTCTTGTGGATACAAGGTGAGCAAACAGGTAATTGGCAAAAATTTGTTTGTGAAAGGTTGCAACAAGAAAATGAAGAGGTAGTGGCAGATGTGAGGAGGCCTTCAGAGGAAGGGATGAATGAAGGAACACCTCAAGGAGGAAGAATTAACCAGGGGGAGCAGAAAGGAGG
>RJWT010001254.1:0-25321 GCA_004365215.1 Cuniculus paca | reverse complement strand
GACAGTGGACTACCCTTCATGTTTCCAATCACACCAGTTCATACTTGCAGAGAATTAAGGATTGCTACCAATGACTGACTTTGAAATGATGTGGGACTTTACGCCTATCATAGTATGTAATACAATGATACTAAGAGATGAGTATCATAACCTCCTTTTTACAGATTAGAAAAATGGAGTTCAGGGTAGGTAATTGATGAGCCCACATTGTTAGGAAGTGGTAGTCAGGATTCAAACCCAGGCCTGTCTGGCTCTCAAACTAAAATTCTTCCCATACCTTAGCTAGCCAGCTTCAGAAAATAAGAGCAGGAAGAAGAAAGATCCCTTGATTTCTTTTAGGGAAAAGGTATATGATTCTAGAAAGCAACTTAATCAGACCTCAGATTTCACTGCCTTTTCTTCCCTCAAAACTGATGCTTACTAGGGTACCTTGTAACCATCCTGGAAAACTGACTATTAGTCCATTGCTTGTTACAACATATTACTTGTTCCATATTATCTGTAACTCTTCAGGCATTTAATAGAGCCATAAGCAGGTTACAAAAGCCAGACTAAAGTCCCTGGATGGATTTTAGCACCATTCAGCCAAAAAGGAGAGCACGGAGTCAGCATCTATTTAGGAAGCAATATTTTGGTGCTGATTATGCTCCGTGGGACTCCTTCATTCACTACTAGAAATTCAGCCTTAATGCATAATACAGAAAGGGTGCACAGGGACCACAGCAGGTGACAAAAGCCCTGTTTTCTGCCTATTATTCTCCTCTCCTACAAATGCTAGTGGTGATAGCTGTGATAAAGATTATGACAATCTACAGTCCTTTTTAAATAAGAGATACAGTTAAGATTGTAAAGTATAGCATATGCTCCAAGCATGGAATTGTTTAGTATCTACTTAAACAAAAAAATCCTTAATTGTTTACAAGCTTTGGATGCTGGGGTCATTAATAGTTTATTAAACTTGGTCTTTGCTATGCACAAAATAAAGGATGTAAGATAACCTGGGAGCCATATGCGTCACATGGTTTGTTGGGGCCCAATCACACCTAATTTCAGTGGCTGAAGAAAGAAGTAAGCAATTAAGGGAGAGTTTGGTTAGCTTCTGTTCAACCGAGGACGGAAACCCGCACAGCTGGAGACAATTCTGAGCAAATTGATCAGAATTCCTTTTACCTTAACTAGAACATGGCTAACAAGTGGATACCCATGAGTTTCTAAAATCAGGCAGCAAGAATTTAAGAACCCCCCCAAAGCAGCACACTTTACAGTATTCAATAGCTCTAACCCAAGTGATTGTAGGGAGCAGAACACCTGTTAGCTTGAGTCAAGGCAGACTACTTTTTTTCTTTTTATGAAAAGTATAATTTGCTGAGTAGCAAAATGCTATAGCTAGTTGTCAGGAGCATTAAACAGTCGATCTGACTGCTTTTAAAAATTGATAAATGATACCAAACATGGGAATCAGAAAAACTTTCAAGATCATTATTCCTAACGGCATGATAGCTGTATATCTAAGATGCACATCTCCCATCTTAAAAAGACTTACATTTTAATGTACATCCTTCAAATGAGTCGGTTAGCATCTTCCCAGAGCTGTTGATCCCCAGAACCCTATGAAGGATTGCTTATATATACACTGATGTTTGCTTGCTCACTTGCCAACATGATGAGCACATCCCCAAGAAAGGTCTTTTCCTGAGACAGATCAGCTACTTGAAGGGTGTTTCTCTAGTTGCTAAACAATGAACATGCTACTCTGGAAGGATACCAAGCATATCCAATATTTGGGAGGGTTCATGAAAACACTGTTACATATTTTTAGAATAATAAAGTAGATGGATCTCCCGTCCCACCAACTTTATGATTATTTTTGCAGTTGCGGACTTTAGCTCAAAGCCAAGAAGCTTGTGGAAACATAAGCACTGCTGATCCAAATGAGCATCTATGTATCCTTTCCCCTGCTGCACCGAGCAGGAAAGACCTAACAAGAAAAAGGCCATAACCCATGTGCAAAACCATCTATATGCACAGAAAGCAAGTTATAAAGTCCAATCTGTTTCCATCAGCCAGCAAAAATGAACCTCATTCAGTTGCTCTAGCGTCTAAATTCGTCCTGGATTCTGCATCTTTTCTTAACTACATCCATTACTATTTGGGGAAAAAAAAATCCCAACGACACAACTAACAATTAGATACACCTGCATAAAGTGTCCTGCGCTCTGTTCACACTTCATGTTGTATCTTAAAGTGACAGCCGAGTAAAATGTCAGTGTAATTCTCAGGCATTATGCAGCTAAAACAGCAGAAAGTATAATTATAGTTCCTAGCATTATGTAACTGAACTTATTTAGAATAAATTCACATATTATTGGAAGTTTGTAATTTTCACAAAATTATAAGCAGTTAAAAAATGGAAGTATAACTTCACATAAACTTATAGATAGTTGTTATCTTTAGTTTGCATTTAGAGTATGATCATAGTATTCTTTCAAGTCTGCCATCATATATCAGGCACAATACATGAAATTTGGAACAAGAAAATCATTCCTTTAATATTTCCAACACAAACACACAGCTAACCATATTCAGGTTTAAATACATATATTAAAAAACCATGCAGGAAACACTCTGAAAATTTTACATGGAAGCCAAATATACTGAATTTGAATATAATGAATATCATAAACATGAAATAGGATCAAATTGCTTCCATGCACTGAAGTAGGAAAATTGTAAATCTGCTAGAATATATATATCTGGTAATAAATTGTGAGACTGTTATTGCGAAAACCCAGAGTGTTTGCAAAATACTTGCACTTTAAGATTGCCTCATAATCAAAATAAAATAAAATAAAATAATAATAAGGAATTTTCACTAAAACCCAAACAGCAATTGTTTAAGGGGGAGTAGAATAATTAAATTGTTCTTCTGAAGACTGTAATGATAAGGTATGAATCACATTTCCTAGATAAATGCTTTGGTAAGGCCATACTTCCTCTAATGTTTCCCATGGACAACCCAAAAGGTACAAAATCTGGTTGCTGCCTGAATGAATGTTGTATATATGCTAAGAAAACATTTTAGAGCAGACTGAATGCTGTTCAGCATAAACTCACACTGCTTCAGTCTATCAACTTCTTATAAACACTGAGCCCTCTCTGACCTATGATGTTTCCAAAACACACTCTGTTTTTCATATCTGAGTGTTGATTTCTAGAAATCATGTCCTAAGATGTTCAGTAACCCCAAGACCAGCAGGATTCCCTCCTCACCTTCCTGGACCACTGCTCCCAGCCCAGTTCATCAGCGCTCAGTTCCTTGGTGCAGCCTGGCTGCTCTCTCATGCCCATGAAGCACTGTCTGCCCATTTGGACAGGCAGACAATGTGCTCACTCTTCTAAATAGTTGGTTATACAGAAAAACATGCTTCAGCAGTTATAGTCATTCCAGTTTGGCTCTTCTTGCCTCTGTTGGACCAGAGACAAACACCACAGCTTTTTAATGGTCTGATTCCTGACACTTTCATCAGCCAACACCCTATTCATTCAGAGGTCTTAGGTATCCTTGGAGACCCTTCAACAAGCACTACTGCATTATACATTTAGTGCTTTTGTTCCACTTGTCTTAGCACAGCCCAGAAGCCTGTTATTTTTCCCTTTATACAAAAGTAGGTAGGGTCAAAATCATTTAAGCTATAGAAACTAGGAGTATATGGGTAAGTGTGTTAATTTCAACTCAGGTTTGGTAACCAGTAGATCAATGTGGCCTGTGTAGACCAGTAGTTAAAGCATAAAGATAGGACATATCATTCCCTCACTCCCTCACTTATTCACTGAGTTAGCACTTGTTTAATACTGGTTTGATGTCAGATGCAGAGCTATATACTAAAAATATAAACATAAACACAATATAGTCTCATATATCAACAGAATACCATAAAAATCTAGCACTATCATGTGGAACACTTATGTTACATACATCATAGATACACACAGAGTTTTATCTAGTGTCAGATGAAAAAATAGTTAATTCCCCCTTATAAGGTGGAAGAGATTTTACAGAAATAGTTATAATAGAACTGGGAATTGAAAGTCGAGAGAATTTTACACTAAGAAGAAGCTGCTGGGTGAGAGTGATCATAGCAAATAATACTAAGAGTGGTTAACTGCATGCATGGGTTTGAATTCTGAGTCCTCCCTTTCTCATTTTTTGAATTCTTTTAAGTATCAACTTTCTCATCTGCAAAATGCTTCTGCAGGCTTGCTGAAAGGATTAAAGCAGAGAACATAGCAAAGAACAGTGCACAACACATGGCAAATGCTTGTAAGGCAGTTGCCAATGCTTATTAGTACTAATAACTATTGTACACATTTATAGGTTTTGATCGGGAAAGAATAAATGGTAGTGTGGTGTGGATAAAATGAAAGTGTGTCACAGCCAGTTAATATGGTGGATTCTGGAAAAAGCAGCTTGGATCCTATGTGAAAGATCTTTTATGTACATGTCATTCTAAGGAATCTGGAATTGATTTCATCAACGAAAACAACCATGGTTGGCCATATGGTTCAGACGAGTACCTGTGAAGAGACCTGCAGAGCAGGAGGGTAATTAGTGGTGTTTATACTATGTTTTTCTGGGAGAATGAGTAGGGGAGGCATTTTGCTGTCCTTGAATTACCAAGAGATCACAGTGGTAGCAGTTGCCTTAGGTACAGGCAATAAGCGGGTGCACTGTATGTACAAAATTTTTTAAAATAATAAACATTGGTTTGCATTTTAGTATCAGCATGCCCTGGTAATTCTGAACAATGGCAGTGATACCATTTGCTTCTTCCCACTGGCCAGTACATTCCTTTGGTATGCCGTGGCTTGGTAGTCAGTTTTGTAAGCTTAGAGGAAGATTAACAAGCACCCCAGAAGATGGATACCCTGTTAGTACTCCCTTTACTCTTAGGCACATGCTAATTCAGGGGCAGAAAATGGGGTTGAAAACACAGAATCAAATACAAAATTTGAGAGGGACCAAATGACAGGAAAAGTTGGGTGTGTCTCTGAAGGAGGATAAGTGAAAGGGGGAAACAGAAAAATGGATATCCTGAGAAACAGAGGTCAAATGACACTGGATGGTGCATAATGAAGATGAAGATGCAAACACAGAAAATTGAGAATGGAGGACAGAAATTTTAAACAATACACAGTATGTGCCTCATCTGTAGCTACCTCACTATATTAGACACCAAGTATCAATTTCAACAAGTCTCCCAGGGGTATTCCACATTGCCAGCGTCAGCACAGCTTGTCAGAAATGGAAATGATCAGCTTCTACCTTAGGCTGATTAAATGAGTATCTCTGGGATCACAGGCCTCCCTATCTCTAGAGCAACTTTCTAATCCAGCACCACATACTCTGATGCCTCATTGGCATTTGTGACATTTGCAACAAATCAACATTTATGCCTCTTCTACATGAGATCAATTGATTAGCTCCTCTGTTTAACCCAGTGGGTTCTCAAGAGAAG
Organism: Cuniculus paca; assembly: GCA_004365215.1. Classification (NCBI taxonomy): domain Eukaryota; kingdom Metazoa; phylum Chordata; class Mammalia; order Rodentia; family Cuniculidae; genus Cuniculus; species Cuniculus paca. Next base: position 19,805 of record RJWT010001254.1, on the reverse strand, counting down.
GAGAGGATGGTTTTGTCTTCCAGAGGTATTCTAGAATATCCAGAGGCATACCAGGGGGAATGCATTACTAACATCTAGTGACTATAGGCCATGGGTGCTGGTAAGACATTCTACAGCACCCAAGACAGACACCTGAAACAAAGAATTGTCCATCCCGAAGTGTCACTAGAGTGGAAGTTAAGAAATCATGGTTCACCTTACAAAGAAAGAGGTTTCTTTAGGATCCCTATTAATAGGGGGGAAAGGAGAAGAGGGGCCGACAGGTCAGTGTCCAATCTAGTGTCTTTGAACACAAATCCTCACTCCTGTGGTGAGAATGTTTACTGATTGGTGACTGACTGTTTATTGTTGGTCAGTAAAGGAAGTAAGAACTTTATGACCCTAACTTGGAACTTCTGGCTTTGTTCTCTCTCTCTCTCTCTCTCTCTCTTGTCTTTCTGTATATTGTTTCTACCCTGACTTCATTCTTTGATTGGGAAGCAGTCAGGCCAATCCTGATATGGATCTCAGTTGTGAGTCCTGGCTGTTCAGACAAGGCTGTAAGGGTGGGGTGACAAGTGGGATGGTGGAGATGACTAGTTCTGGTGGCTGAGGGGTCTGCAGGAACCACCTCATTGAAATGCTAAGGCCAAGACAGCGGTGATGGATCTCCCTAAACTGGGAGCCATTTTGGAAAGGGTGTCACTGGCTCACCCAGGAGAAGAGCTGGCTAGAGCTGTGCCAGACACATAGGTGAGCAATGCATGGAAGCCCTCAGAGCCCCATTCCCTGGAACCTGGCTGCTCCAGTAGAGAGGGCACACAAGGTCATTCATTAAGTAAATTATGCAAGAATCTGAGCAAGGCAGGGTGGGCCTTTCTTGTACGCTCGATGGGTAAGAAGGAGACCGAGCTGTGAAGACCGGAGGCAGAAAACATGAACTCAGATGCGAAGAATAAGTGAGCACCACGATTGCCACGTGGATATTTGGCTTGCTTTCTTTTCATGTAATTTCAGGGAGCTTGTACACTGTGCTGTGCAAAGAAGCTTGTGGCTGGCACAAAAGGACATTTAAGTCCTGTGAACAACTCTTGGCATCTTTTTACACAATGGTTTTTACAGCCCTCACATTTCCACAGGAGTCTTTTCACATTTAGCCACTGTTTGACAACTCTATAACACACTCCAGTAGTCAAGTGGAATATAGTGCTGTTTTTATTTTGGAGGAAATTCTTCATAAAGTCTAAACACGGTATAGCTTAGGCCTGGGCTCTGAGATCCCTGCCTGGTTTGGGTCTCCAGCAATTGCTGAGGAGTTGGGCCATATAAAGTCTCACAGGAGGACAGGACAGGACAGGACTGGAGCTCACTTCCTAAAATACACTAGGGAGGGAGCACACCAGCAGCCCTTGGGTGGAAACACCTTCCAGGCAGCACTGCAGGAGTCTCTATTTAAATAGGTGACGTTGCAGAGAGAGGCTCCAGGTCCCATTACCGACTGCCCGGCTGAGAGGCAGATTTGTTTTTATGAGCTCTCAAGGCACACATTGGGGGCCAGGCATAAATATGGAGGAAACTCGCAGGGTTCCTGCTCCTTGTCCACAAAATGCAAAGAAAAGAAAATAATGTGGAGCTTTTGAGCATTCCCACCAAACAGTGAATGACCAGTGGTCATCATTCAATTACAACTGTCAGTTTATTTTATCTAAGGGGATGAAAAGAAGTATCAGAGATTTCACCTCTTCTGCTTCCATCAACGGATGATGGAAACAGGAGAACAGCTGCTTGCATGTAAAGCAGCTGAAGGGTCAAATATTGCTCTGCCCAGTGCTGCTGACATCACTTAACTCTCCCCAGGAGAGGGGCACTGGCGTCATGTGCTGGGCTGGCCAGCAGAGGCCTGAGAATGGGGAGATCCGGCAGCTAAATCTTCTTTCTCCTGAAGCAATAGGGTCAGCAACCGCAAGAACACATTGCAATTAAGATTCTAAACCTTTGTTTTTGTTGGCTTTGAGGAGGGGATTTTTTTTTTTTCACAATTTATGAAAACACAATGTAGCCAGCAAGTCAAAGTGTGAATGTGAGTTTCAAGCTTTACATAGTCATTAGACTAATCATTAGTCAAATGTGGTTGACAAGGAGGGTTATAATTTGACACCTGGCAAAAATCAAGATCTCATAGAACTTAGAGCTGGGAAATGAGATGGAAAAAACACCCTCCATTTCCCTAGGAGATCTCATGCAGCAAAGTTCTCAAAACTTCTTTTCTCCCCCAGAAGTGAATTTCTTGCGATTCAGGTTTGTGGCGTCTCCTCATCTCTGACTGTTGCCCCAACCCTGCATAGCCTTGTAAGTAGTAGCCAAACAATCCAGCTTAGGAGGTTTCCAGAAGTGAACCTCTGGGAGTTACAAAAAAGAGGTAAATAACTCCTCAACCTGATGCCTAAACAATAAGAGGCCGCCAGAACGTTACGGTGTCAATTCTGAAAATATCGTTTAAAACATCATAGAGTCATGGGAGAAAGGAGTTTTAGAATGACAGAATCCTTAATTTCTAACTTTTTCATACATGTCCAGATTTTCTTCTGTCCACCATCTATAATCATTTGGTGTGTGTGCGTGTGATGAGATCAAAATATTGAACCCAGAGTTTGTATTTTCTGACCCTTGACCTCTCACAGGTGTTCTGGCTCATTTCCTGAGAGTTATGTTTGGTTTGGGAATGCTTGCCTCTTTTCTCCCATTCCCCTGGTGCAGTTTGAAACCAGGAACACCCGCATACAAGATCCTGAGTATCTTCCTGTGCTACCCAAAATATACTCTTAAATATTCTCCAGAACTTGGCAAGCATCTGTTTAGGGACAGCTTTCTCACACTCTGGGAAATAAAGATATAAAACAACAGTTCTCTTCCAACTCTTTGACCCAAGGATAAATTTCAGGGTTCTTTCTGTTTTTTTTTTTTCTTTCTATTTAACCTAATAGTTTCCCTGTTTTAGTTCTAAAAGAAAGTCAAATAATCTACTTGTATTTTCATTATGCGTCAGGAAAACAGAAATGCTAATCTGAGATCCTTTAGGACCAAATACCAGCAAACATCTAGAAGTTATTTCCAGATTATCTCTTCAGAAGTAGTGGTTAACGTTTTCTTAATAATCTCTCCTCCCTCTTTCAGATTCTAGCAGGAAGGATGAGAAAATACAAGTTTTGGATGTCATGCATTAATTTTTAAAAAATAAGACTGGAGCCCTTCTTGATCCTACTACTCTACTAAGCCTAGTTGTTTTTTAAAATGAAAAAAGCTTAAAGTACCTAACTAATTACAATACAAAGAGATCTACGCACCTTTTAATCAATAAAAGGCTAATCTACAGAGCTAACAGAAAGAGGTAACCATAGGATTACCATGACTGCCTACTCTATCAAGCATTAGTAATTAAGCAAACAACTAGCTTTATAAATTGTGCAGGCACAAAATACATATTATGTACACTAAAAACATTTCTGTAGCTTCTAGGCTGGTCTCACAAAGCCCATTTGTCACAGCCCACAGGTCCAAGCATCAGCCAGGAGAGATCTCTTTCAAGTCCAGAGGTGGGAGGTCACTGCTCTACTAGGCTGGAAGAAAAAAACTTGGACCCCAGCAGAGGAGAATGGTCAGGACAAAGAGAGGGTCAGCTATCCCATACCCAAATGACAATTTCAAGGCATTGGGATTAGTAAAGAAGGCGCAGCTGGTGCAAAGTTCCTGGAAAATCCCCTGACACACACTGACTACATAAATATTATGTCCAATTCTGAAGAAAACATACCTTATGTTACATAAAATGCTTAGATTATATAGCCAAAAATATCCATAAAATCTGTAATTTGACTATGTATGAATCCTGGCTCATGATTAGAGTAAAACCAGGCTTTTTTGTTTTGTGTTTAATCTTTTCAAATATACAATTCAAAAATACACATACTATGTCCACTTTTCAACTATATTCATGTAATTGCTTACTTACCAAGAACTTCTTGAGCAACTACTTTTTGCCCGACATTCTTGTCAACACAGTAAGAACATGTAAGTGAGGAAGAGAAAGAGCCCCTCACCTTTAGAAAGCCTGCCCTCTAGCAGAGGGGAACAAACAGTTAATGTGTACAAATATATAAATCTGATGAGCTTGGAAGACTAGAATAAAGATACATAAGGCAATGAGAGAGACAGACTGACAGGAGGCCACTGGAGAAGGGGCAGCCAGACAAGGCTCTCTAAGGAGATGACAACTTAGCTGAGGTATGAAGGCTGTGAAGGAGCCAGTCAATCCTGGAAGAGAAAGGATGCTAAGGGCACAGGTCCTGAGACAGGAGAGCTCAGTGTTTAAGGAGCAGAGAAATCCCACTGCTGGACATATACAAAGGCCACTTTATTTTAAACAAGGAAAAGATAGTTTTGGAAACATGTCAAATTGGAAGAAACCTCCAAGGTCATATCAGAGAATACCCTCAAATTCCAGGTGAGCAGTCAAGTCCCAGAGCAATTCCCTTAGCTCATATAGCTGGAACTCCTAGTGCAGACCTACAATTCTGGTCTCGTGTGTTCATGGGGAAGTATCTTCCCACATGCCCTGTGGCCTCTCTGAGCTGACACATGTTAATCACATTCATTCCAAACATTGATAGCCTGTGTGCACCAAGGGCTTACAACCGCTAGTGTGTCCTTCCTGAACTAAGTTCAAGAGCATTCTAGCCAGTTCAAACTTAGAACAGAGGAAAAAATGTCAAGGAATAGTATTTACTTTTCATAATTTAAAGGGTAGCAAATATACAGTTCACTTAAATTCTACAGTCAGTCTTTCTTTCTTTCTTTCTTTCTTTCTTTCGTTCGTTCTTTCTTTTTTCCAGTATTTGGCAGTATTGAATAAGATTTGATGAGCCTACTAAAATAGGTTGTGCTTTTATTCATTAAGAAATGCACATCTCAGATAGACTTTGATTACCAAAAATGGATGATACTTAGTTTAATTTCAGATGGTTTTTGCTGTAACAGGGAAGTATGTGACCTATTAGGTACTCAAAAAAGTTTCACTGGAGAAAATATTCAATAACCCTCAAATGGGAAAATTTTATCCTGTAGGAACTTGGCCCAGAGTATGTAAGTTGCATCCAGCACTATTTATCATCTTGCACACTTCTTCATTTTGTCAAAATGAAATCTCAGCTGTGCCCTGACTGCAGAGCAAAAGCAACACAGGCTACTTTAGCCACCTCAACAAGAATGTTCTTAGAGTTAATCGATTTTCCAAGAATGTTAAACAATTTTTATCAATTTCTGGCCACAGGTCACAGTTATATTACATTGTCTTCAAATTTGTTATGACATTTATGATTTTTATCCTTGCTTCATAAAAAGGACATGCAACTTTCTAGGGTATTCATGATAATCATCGTTTTCAGCTGTGCTAGAATTCTAACATTTTTAGATTGTATTAAGCTTGATTCCTACTACTGTATATGTACAACTCAAAAGCAGCTTTCCCATTGATGGACAAGGCCTGTGGTTGAGGTCAGTTCACAGCTAGCTTTCTCATCTGAAGCAGTCTCTTTCTCAATGCCATCAGATTTTCTCACTCCACTTGAAGAGCTCAAGTACAGGCCTAAAGTGTTTTCCCCATGGCACATGACTTTTAAGGAATACTCCAGCCTTATTAGGCCAGCCTCCTGCTCTTCATAGAGGCAGCTAAGGGACAAACACTCCTGATAGAACAATTTTGCTTTTACTGGTGGCAAGTTCTTCAGAGTTTAGAAATCATTTAAGCTAACATAACTGTAAGAGAAAACTAAACATTGCTAACTTACTTGGGGGTTGTGAGGGCTTGAACCAAGGGTCTGGGCATGCCAAGCTCACATTCCAGCACTAAGCTACACCCCAGGCCCTTCTTTTCCTTCTTGAATTTAGTGTTTCAGCTAAACTCAGATAGCTCTGAAACAGACACTAAAATTAGACACAGTTTTAGTTCCAACTATTCCCCTAAATACTTGCCCTTAAAATAGTAGATTATCTGACAAAAGTTTCCAATTATGTAACACTTAGACACAGCCCACTTGTTTTTAATTCAAAATAATACCGAATCAGTGTACATGATTCTTGTATTTACTTCTATAACATAACAATAACCCCAAGTAGGAATTTAAGCTATGGCTTAGGTCAGGTATCTACTGCATCACAGAGGAACCTGTGATGGGTATGGGCTGTATAAGTGGGTCAGTGAAGTTGCTGAGAATTTAAAAGCATTTGGGGCAAAAGCATGGATGGAGATTGGGAGGAGGATCTAAGGAAATGGTCTTCAGGCCAATGCTCACTTAGAAGTCATTCACTTTCCTATGACAAAGATAAGAAAGCCATTTAAGAACTGTTTACCTTCCAGCTTAAAAGACAAGTCTACAAAACCCTGTTGACAGGCACGAAGGATGCATTGTTGCTTCTCCCTCTCATCTGGCTGGGATCAGCCTGGAAAAAGAAGCATTTGCTGCCCAGCAGGAAGAAGAGGCGAGAAGTAGCAAAACAGAAAGCGCTTTTCATGATTAGTTAGGGAGGATCTCCTAAGTCCATTTAATTAGTTGAGGCATAATAGCTACTGTGCTATAAAGAGACACTCAATCCTTATTTTTAAGATCTAGACAAAATTCAAATTAAGGAGAGATTAAACACTTTACAAAAGTTCCTTGATGTGAGCCATAAAAATAGCATTCTCCTCTAGGAAGTGATTTAAAGAAAAATAATTCCACTTACAAAAAATAAGTCAATACATTTGGAAATGTTTCAAGGTCATAAAATGAGTTGTAATTGATTGAACACTATATAACTTTGTTATTTTATGTGTGAATTTACTTGATTTCTTAAAAGAAACGTCTTTTGCTTTATGATTAAAAATGTAAAAGAATTTTAGTCCTTGGTAACAATAATCTGCAGGAGATCTCTGGGACTGATTTTTCTTCCATACATCAGATCTTTTGGTATGGACTTCATCACTTCTTATCATTACTGGTCCACTAGAGAAATGATTATAGTGCTCAGCAGCAGTAAAGCTGACATGAATGGAGTACTTCCTGGGGATAAGGCAGCTATTGCAGCCAACCCAATTGAGGGCCTGGGCTTATACTAGGTGGAAGAACCACCAAAAAGTGAGGGAGGTAGAGTGGCAAGACTTGCTTCCGTACACCCTTCTGAGCTCCCCAAGCCTTGGATACAACCTTTGCTATCCCAAAGAGAAGAACACTGCCACAGTAAAAATCCCAGAAGTAATATCATTGCCATCTCTCCAGAGGACATGGTCTACCATCCTCAAGGCCTCTGTCTTCCTCTCGAGATACACCTAGAATGGAGACAACATGTGGTGTCCAGGAAGAATGCACCAAATAGGATTATTATCTTTTAGTTTTAGAGTCATACTTTGATGATATCAGTCACAATATAAATGTGAGGTGTTTTAAAATTTGCCACAAACTCATAGACAGTGATGAAGTAAATTTGTAACAAAGCATTTGGGTGGGAGCAAATGACATTGTAAAGCACACATTTATTTATTTAACCTGTGTTCATGGCAGTCCCATGATGTACCAAGACGAGCACAGTTAACTTCCAAATCTATTACTCATTTTGTTCACCTTTTAAAAAATTCGATAATGCAAATAAAATCTTCACTGATTACTGCATGGAAAAGGAAGCATAATTAATAGAGTTGCAGGAGTCTCATCACTCAGTGCCTTATTGTTTTGGCTCAGTAACTACAAATCACATTTCAGTTAAATCAAACAAATCCTAGAGAATCCCTACTATGGCCAGGAAGCTTCAAAAGCAAAGTCGAAGTGACACTCACAGTGTACTCTGAGATAATGTAGTCATTTCATACCAGTATAAATTGCCATGGGTTGATTCAGCTAGCCAACAAAGTCCCAATAAAAATAAAGTTTATGCAATGTAGTTTACAGTGTAGTTCTACTCCTAGTTTGCTTTTATTCAGACACATTTTGTCCATTGCTAGAAACAAGCCATGAGAGTCGTCTTGCCCTGGATTTCTATCTATGGGGAGAAATCAGCCATAACCATGGTCTAACCCTGAATGTGATCCTAATGTTTTATACCACCAGCAAATCGTTAACACATGGAAGTAGCCCTCCCAGCTGCTCTGTTGATTTTTTTTTTTAATCCCATAGGCTCAACTGCCCCTCCTGGATATCCCATCTTAAACTTTTCCCACTGTTCTCTCCTCTAAAAGGATTCTTTTCTTGTTCAAAGAAACAAAAAAGAATCTATTGGGGAAAACATTCTTCCTTCTTTGTTTCCACCCCACTGTTCTGTTGGCCCCAAAGGCTGCACAACGTCTCCTCTCCAACCTTTAAATTAAGTGCTCATTTTAAAGTTCACTGCTGTTTTTCCCTCCTCTCCGGTAAAAGGGGCCATGGAAGCTTCACAGGTCTTGGCTCCTCGCTCTCTGCTGGGCTCCCCACAAAGCAGCTTCTCACCAAAGCCTGTCCTCAGATTTCTCTTTTTAATAAAATTTGTGATGGGTTTATGCCTCTAAATCATTTTTACCCATCAGGGTCATTTACCTTCCCTCTGGAACAACCAGTACTAGATCCTCTCCCATCTCCTGGTTCTGATTTTTGCCCCTGTGACCTTTCTCAGTAGGACACAGTGTGTTATTTCTGGATCTAGATAATAAATTCCCATATCATTCTTGCAAGCCACAAAAAAGAGTTCTGCAAAGCAAGCTTTTTGTACTCCCATTTATATTCACTGTTAACAAAGTAGTTTACATAAATGGAAAAAATGAGGACCACAGGTTAATGAGATGTTTAATACATTTTTTTTAAAGGAACTCTTGGCACATTTTTTTTTACAAAACTGCCAATAGAATATTTAGCAATGGTTCCCAAAGGCCAACCCATTGACCAGTCTGGACTCGCCACAGAAGCATTACCCGGGAGGTTGCTGAACATAAATACTGGTAGGCTTCACCCCTAAGTTTCTGATTCAGTAGGTTTGGGGTTTGGAGCCACTGATAGAATGTGTAAATCAATCTCAACAACTTGAGTAAAAGTCCCATAAACTCATATATAAGCACACATGAATGCCAAATTTTCAACCCATGTGAGTCTTTAGAATTCGCACAGTGATTAATGTTTTGTGAAAAGTATTAGGAGACTTTTCCGTGCAAGTTAAGTCCTGATGGGAGGAAGGATGAAAGCTGAGGTACATATTGGCCTGTCCACTCCCCAGCAGTCTCTTGACTATATGTCTCTAAGAAGATGTGAAATTGCTTCTTTTTTTCTCACCTTCCCCAGCACCCACCAGAAAATATGCAGTTCGTGGACAAGTCATACTTTTACAAGATCAGTCCTCAGGGGATCAGTAATTTATTCAGTTTGTACCTGATTTATGGCCCATTTGAAAATGAAACAAAGGAGAAATGACAACGAATGACTTAGGGAAATTACGTAGGGGGGAAATGAACACCTCAGTAATTCTGTCTTCTGTACAATGGACCATTTCCCTCCCATGGAATAAACATATGAAAGAAATGTAAACTCAATCAATGACTTCCACAGTCTTCCTGTGACCTCCCCAGACCTCCCAAATTTTGAGTGTCACTTTCTTCACACATGCACAAGCCTTCAAAAGGAGATGCAGTAAAATTTCCCCTACCTTGGACCTTGCTTGTTTGCAACTGTCAGTACATTCCAAGGGAATAGTCTATCCTTGGATACCAGCTTTCAAATACCTAACATTATAAAAGGGAAATATTTAATTAATAATTTTATATAGATTAACATTGCTATGACAATGTTTTGGAGATATGGAGATATATAATTATAATTAATTTTGTCTGTTTCTTTTTGCTTCTTTAACTGTTGAAATTATGCCTGTGTGAGGTCTGATATCTCCCTGGGTCTACACTGTTTTAGGTCAAGTCCATCATTGGATTTCCATTTCAGAGTTTGATACATGTGTTCCTACAGCACCCAGGCCCCTTCTCCTGGCTCAGCCTACCTGCCCCTTGTCTGGACACATCTAATGGAAAAGTTTTTGCCTCACTCTTGTCTCTGAGACCCTATCACAGGATTGAAATGGTTTTGCCCCACATTTTGTCAAGTAATATATTCTTTTTTATTTCAACAGATTCTTGATTCCTACCTCTTCCATGGAATCTTCCGTTTTTCCATGAAGACAACTCACCTGCTTATTAGTCACTTTCTAGACATTCTAGTTTGGTCACAGAACTAGTTGGGCTATTACTTCTGATTTTAACGAAACAATCACTTATTCAATAGCACCCATAGGGCACTTCCTGGACGCCAGGCACTGCATCCATCAGCGATACTTAATAATGTCAGCACACAGCCCTAAAATGATGTGTGGGATGACGTCAACTGGAACACATATACTAAACCAATGCTCTCCTGCACTCAGACCCAGGAGGACTCTCTGCTTGCAAATACCTTCTGAGGAAGGATTTAAATTCAGTGTCACATAACACAAGTCTTCCGGCTTGGAAACTTGAAGCTGCTTGACTGCATATTAAACTTTCCCCCTCTCCACACTTAGTGTACTCCCTTATGTTTCCCAGACCAACTTAAAAACTTCATTTGTCTTTGTTTTTTCCTTCCTTTTGCTAACCCAGAATCAAACACCATGCTTTCAAGTGTGTATGACAAGTGTGTATGACTGTGTGTTTATCTGTGTGTATGTTCATTTATCTCTCATAATAATGTGGATACTATTATTGTTCCCCTTGGGAGACAAGGGAATTAACACCCAGGAAGCTAAGTAACTCAAAAAGACCGTACAGGTAATGAGTAGAGGAGTCAGGATTTGAACCCAGGCAGGCTTTTTCTAGAGGCAGAGCCATTCATCACTACACAAATGAACACCAAGGACCACTAAGCTAGAAGCTGCTGGAACTGTACAGTGAGAAGCTATTCAAGATGAAGCCTACACTAGAAAAAGAAATCTGAAGGGTGAGAGGGAAAGAGAAAGAGTATGAGGGAAACACTACTGATCATTTTATTTGAATTCCAGGAAAAGAGGAACCCAGAATCTACTCTGGTCTTCCCAGTCATATGAGTAAATAGGGACTTTCATCATTTGCAGACCTGGGGTCTTATTGGGGAGGGCTCACTTACAATTGTACACAAAGTTCCATCTGTGTATAATAGAACCGTTAAACTGTGTGCATGCATGTCTTTACGGAGGATCCGAAAGGACTGTATGTAACTGCCAGATATTAGATGGGGACACTTAGAGCATGCCAGTTGTGTGGCTAACCTTTGCTCCCATTAAGCTCATCCCTGGATCTATGCTTACATAGAACAGAATAAGCTATTTTCCACATAACTGAGTGCCACAGAGCCTGAAATCTCTCCATGAAAGATTTATCAATTGTATTTTTAAATCACCTATTGAGATGTAATGTGAGTTTCTGTTCTATATGCTGAGTGGAAATGTGTGCTCATCTCAGTTTTCTTTAAAGGCCACCACAGTGACAGATGTTAGTCCTGGTTCTGTTTGTCTTCAGATTTGTTTCTTGTTCTTCCCTTGCTCTATTTCCTTGTAGGGTTGAACTTTTCTAGACAGAGCCTCCCTGGCATCCATAGGTTCAGCAAGTTGTAGGTGGGAGTCTGAAGGCGGAGGCAAGAAGGAAAGTGAGGATTTCTGCCCAGCCCTCTGGGCCTCAGGCAGAGGAGCAAGCAGTAGCTGGGTCTCCTCTGAAGCTCCATTGGCACTAGACAGATGGACCATGGTTCTAGCTTCCACCAACCTAGAGCCCTGATTCTGGCAATATCATTTCCTGCCTTTGTCCAGCCAGCCTGAGGTGGTGGTGTTATTGCTAATCTCTGGGTTTCCTCACAGATCTCTCTTGGCTCCTCAGCAGTTCTATCACATCTATAACTAATTCCTTGCATTAAATTCCCATGGTTTAAAATACTCAGAGCATATGGTTGAACCCTAACTAATACAGCTACTAAAAGAACCATAATTACAAATAAGTAGAAACTCAGAAGAACAATGAGAATGGGGCAGAAAGTAACTATGGATGTGTACTGTCAACACATCTTTGTAAGATTAAAATGAGTGGAGGATGGCCTTAGCAGGGCAGAGGAGGCTGTACCCTAAAGAGTTGATGAGGGGACATTAGCAAGGACCCTCAGGAACCTTGATCCCTGTAGACACCCACAGACACTATGAAAGCTGGGAATATGAGACTAAGAGGAGGAGGACTGATTCACATTCCATATATATTCTCCTCTTTGTCTGCCTTTTCTCTAGACATTTGAGAGTTATTCTGTGGAGACTGAACCAAAGCAGCTATAGACTGGGGGTCACTGGAGACAGCAGCAGGAAGCAGAGTGACAGCAAACTAGAAATATGGTAATGATGTGCATTTTTCCATTCTCTACCGCACGCACGTTGGTGTGAAAGATTCATAATTGGAGAAACAGATACTAGAAGGAAAACAAGAGGTTCCTAGCAAAATAAGTCAGATAACTGTGAAAAAGTCCACTTTCAACAAGCCCTATCATGTCATTTGTTATTAGGTTGACAATATGGAAAACAGTAGTGAGATGAAACCTATAGAAACATTTGGGGAGAAAGAGTAATTAGTAATAAGTCTGATAGAGAATTAGCAAATGCAAATATGACATAATAATTAACTCCAGGAAAATAAATCATTGGTTCAGCAGTGAACAATGTTTACATAGTCAAAATAATGAACCAGTTGATTACCGATGAATAATGGGACAGATGAAGGCAGGGGAAGTGGGAATGGGGCACAATTATAAATGTCACGAATAACATTTAAAATTGACAAATTAAGAAAGTGTGCTACATTGGCTGCCTAATCCATTGCAGTCCTCTCTCCTAGCTCCTTGTGGTTGCCAGCAATTCTTAATGTACACTGGCTGACAGCTGCATAATTCTAATCTCTGCCTTCGGCATCATGTAGCTGTCTTCCCTTCATGTCTGTGTTTCTGAGTGTTCTCTTCCTCTTATAAGGATACAAGCCTTATTGGATTTAAAAGCCATCCTATTTCAGTATAATTCCATTTTAACTAATTAAATCTGCAGAGGTCCCATTTCCAAACGGTCACTTTCTGAGGTTCCAGGAAGGACATGTATGCAACTCAGTACTAGTACAAGCATTAAATTTTAAAATATGAAGAAAATTCAAAAAGAGGCACGAAAAGTCAAGGTCTTACCTCTGGAATGGCAACTAATGGGTTTAAGGGAATGACATTTGTGCTTCTAAGGCTGGAGACAAGCACACCTAGGGCATTCTGACACTCACATCACCTTCTTTAAGCCAGCATGAAGGATCATACTTCTATACCTTCTGATTGACGAGGTACAGTCAAGTGACTAGTCCTTAGCAACAGGTTGGGGAGGAGATGACACTGCTTCAGAGCTGTAATTGCCAGTATTACTCCACACTTCCTGCCTCAGGGCTCTATACTCCTGCCACAGGGCTAGTGAAAGCATGTATTGAAACAGAGCTCCTGTCAGCCTTGATGACTTCTGTGACCATTGCTATGGTCCAAATGTGTCCACATAAACTCCCTGTATTGAAATCTTCATTTCCAGTGTGATGGTGTTAGGAGGCAGAACCTTTGGAAGGTGATTAGGTCATGAAGATAGAGTACTCCTGAATGGCATTAATGTCCTTAAAAGAGAGACCCCAGAGTGCTGTCTTGACCCTCCCACCATATATGTACACAGGGAGAAGGTGCCATCTATGAATCAGGAAATGGCCCCTCACCAGCAGCAATGCTGCATCTGCCTTGATGTTGGCCTTTTGGCCTCTGTAATGGTGAGAAATAAACTTATGTTATTCATAAGCTACTTTAGTTGATGGTATTTTGGTATGGCAATCTGAATGCAGTAAGATAGTCATTCATATTGGACATGAGATAGAGATGAGATTTTAAAAAGGGGGCTGTCCCTACAGAGATTGCTGAAGGATATCCTAGAGAGAAATAAAGATGACCATGGTACCAGGAACAGCAGCAGAGGAGGATCACCAAACAGGACAGGCAACTGAATGAAGGGGAAAAGTGGAGGACTAATAGCAGGAGGATAGCATGGCAGAGATGAACCAATGCATGCTGGTTGTAAACATTAATGTAGATGGCCTCAATTTGCCAATAAAAAGAAACACAGGGAGAGCAGATCAAGAAACAAGAGCCATCAATATACTGTAATCAAGAAACACATTTAATTTGAAAGGAAATTCATAGGCTGAAAATCAAAGGAGAGAAAACAATTGTTCCACATGACAGAAGACCAGAAAATAGCAAGGGTAACTTTCCTATCAACCACAGAATGGATAAGAAAGATATGATATGTTCATACAATGGAAAGGTACCCAGCTATAAACTATGATAATCTCAAGGCTTTTATAGGTAAATGGATACAACTGGAGATCATGCTCATGGGTGAAATGGTTTGGACTCATATGGGTGAACACTGAGTTATCTCCCTAGCATAAAAAACTGAAGGAGTTAGTAGGATCCAAAAAGCACAATAGATATTATGAAAGTGATAGGGGAGGAAACACCTAAAAAGGAAAAGTGGTAACCACTGTTAATTTCCTATTATCTTGTTTTAAATTCTAGTATCATTTTCATAATTTTGTTAGGTTTAGTTTTATTCTGTCTTGTTTTGTTAGATTTTACTGTGTCTGATGGTATGGGGAGCTATTTTAAAGATAATGGGATGTATTATGGTAACCATTGTTGATTTCCTATTATCTTGTTTTAAAGTCCTACAATGCTTTCATTCTTTAGTTTTGATTGGTTTTATTCTGTTTTGTTTTGTTTGATTTTATTATGTGCGATGGTATAGACAGCCATTTTGAAGAAAACAAGGCATTATGGTAGTCATTGCTGATTTCTTATCATCTCATTTTGAAGTCCTATAATGCTTTCATTCTTTTGTTTTGATTGGTTTTATTCTGTTTTGGTTTTACTTGATTTTATTATGTGTGATAGTATGGACAGTTATTTTGAAAAAAACAAGAGACGTCATGGCAGCCATTGTTCATTTCCTATTATCTTGTTTTGAAGTCCGGTAATGCTTTCATTCTTTTGTTTTGATTGGTTTTTTTGTTTTGTATTGTTTGATTTTATTATGTGTGAAGGTATGGACAGCTATTATGAAGAAAATGAGAGACATTATGGCAGCCATTGTTGATTTCCTATTGTTTTGTTTTGAAGTCCTATATCACTTGCACTGTTCTGTTCTGATTTGCTTTATTCTGTTTTGTTTTGTTTTATTCTCTTTAAAATAAAAAAGGGGGTTGTATTCTATTGAGATCTAGGGTTTGTTGCTGATGTTATAATAGCAAAACCTAGCCTGTCTTGATTGAAGTATTGGAGAATTATTTTAATTTCACATAACAAACATTTACTATTTTGAAAAAAAATTAAAATGAACAAGGTAAAAAACTACTCAGCATTAATAACATTAGCAGGTCATTTTTTAAATTACATGGAATTCTAAGGGCACTGGATTCTAAGCTGTTGCAGGAATTGTCTAATTGGGAACAGGGGATATATAGGCCAAATCTCAAAGTTTTTTTAGGGCTATTTACCCCTCTCTTTAGATAGCATTATTTAACATATGATACACTGAATTAATCTGATTATAGATATGGCTCATTTGCACAGTATTTCATGTGCAGGAATATGTCATAAAATGAGTTCTTGGAGTCTAGCCTTTTTTTCTTTTCTGAGTTCTATTTGTGCCTAGTCCTTTCTTTGCTGAATGAACAATCACAGATTATAAAAATTTATTGCCAAATTCTTTATTCAAGAATTTTATTTCATACAGTGAATGATGAACTGTGTTCCTTTATGAATTTATTCTCATTTTAAAATATAGTCATCTAAACTGGGCCTAGTGATGGTTGACTGCCCACAACCTCAGCACTCTGTATGACACAGGAGGATCACAAGTTTTAGCCAGCCTTGGCAAGCTAGTGACTTACTGAAACTTTGCCTCAAAATTTAAAAAGTAGGGGGTATAGCTTAGTGTGAAGACTAAATTCAATCTTCAGTACAAAAAAAACAAAAACAAAAACAAAAACAAGTAGTCATCTAATGTGAAATATACCAGTGGAGATTCCAGTACTTCAGTCTGTTCCTGTCTACTACCTGTCACTGCTATGTTAATGTCTGAGTGGTAAAATCTACCAGCCTTGCATATTTCACAACTGTTGAAAAGATAGTTACACATATTTTGGGTTTACTCTATGATTGGGGTCTTTATTCAATATACTTTTTATTGTTATGTAGGTCAAATATCCAGTATCCAGTTTCCCTTTCCTTCAGGACACCTGGAAGGACTCTATTACCCTTCCCCTTTGAAGTTAGCCAAGGATATATCAGTAATTCCAATCTAACAAATGCCATTTTCATAAAAATATTAATAAAATAAAGAATTTTTAAAGATCCGGTTACATAGTACACTTATATCAAAATACATGTGATTCAGTTCCAGCCCAGTGAAATGAACATTCTGAAGTTCATAATAAGGAGATTTCTAATAGATCGTCAGGTTGTAAGCCCTCTGAAGGGCAGAGCTAGCTTGCAATCCATACACTAGATACTCAATGCATGTTTGTTGAATGAATGAATGGATTGGGTGAATAAGTGAATGACAGTAATATTAATATCATCTTTCGTTTAAATCATTTTTATTTCTCCTCTATGTTTATTTGAACACTTCACTATTTTAGGAAATCACCGTTAAATAAAAAAAGACAACTTATTCCTCAGGGAAACTAGCAATAATATTTGACTTTCCAAAAAAGTTTAGCACAGAATCTAAAAGGAAAGGCTAGTGAGCTTGCATTCTGCTTCTGAAACCTGTATGAAAAGGTGGTCCAGGAGTGCATGCATCTTAAATTCACATATAATTTGGTATTTTCTTCTTTTTGTTTTGGTTTAGTGATGTAAAGGTATTACAGAATGAATATTTGTGTCCCTTTAAACTTCATACGTCGAAGCCCAGATCCCCAGTAAGATGGTATTTGGGAAGTGGACTTTTGAGAGGTGATGGTTTAGATGAAGTCATGAGGGTGGAGCCACATGATGAAATGAGTGGCTTCATAAGACAAACATGAGACTACAGAGTTTCTGTCTCTGGCAACTGAGGATACATTCAAAAGGAGGCTGTCTGATAACCAAGAAGGCCCTCGCCAAGAACTGAGCTGGTCTCAACCTTGATCTTGCATTTCCTAGCTTTCCAAACTGTGAGAAATAAATGTCTGCTGTATAAGCAATTCAGCCTATGATATTTTGTTATAGCAGCTTCAATATAGGGCAGATGTGAAATTCCCATCTTCTCTACCTCTATTAGAAATATAATAGTATTTGCATGTTACAGTCATGCAAATACTATTTCTCCTGCCTTCACCAACCAGTTCAATTCTGCAGCCTTGTTAGGTGAGATAAGGAACATGTCCATCCAATGACCAGGTTGTCTCATCAGCTGGTTACTAACTGAGATAGTAATGATTTATTTAACCTCCATTATTGCATAGCATGGTTTGTTATTAGGCTCCAATCTTGGTTTTCATAAAATATGAATAAACATAAACTTTCATTACACCCTAAGAATTTCTAACTTGATAAAACAGAGAGTTCAGTAATTCGTGCAAAGGTTAATTTTTTTAAATGTTCTAGATCATATTAAATATCACCATGCATTTTGGTTGGTTTGCTTTTTTAAAAAACCTTGGTAAATATATTTAACAAATTGTCCTGATTTGTATCTTCCTTTAAAAGTAAACACATTTTCCTAGAAATACAGCATTCTGCATTGGCAAACAGTTATAGAAATAAATTATTTCAGCACCATTTGAGAAGATTACTTGAAATTTTGGACTCTCACACCAAAATGCTGGCTATTAAAACAGCAATCTGTTATGTGCAATGCCAAATGAAAATATGCTGTCATAATTCACTCATAAAGTTTTTAGTTTTTATATCATTTTGATAAATCCATCTCATTTACCAGTATAGTCACAAATCATGCTTTGTGGTCGTCATGTGAAGTCAATAAAATATTACATACCTTTAAATGACCTCTATCCAGAAATGCTTTTCACTGTTCACATTTTATCTGTCAAATAATACTTTCTTTAAAAAGCAAATATAAATGCCATTATAGGGAAAATCTACTGGCCTGGGACAAGTTCTAGCATTTAGTGTTTTGACAGGTCTTAATTTGGATATCAGCCAAAGTCAACAAAACTTGTTCATACAGAACCTTACCTGGTTTTCACCACATCGAGGGGGTGCATCAGGCAAATTTCTACCAGACCTGAAAGATGATAAAGAATAGTCCAATAAACACATATGCATACATTGGTTCTTATTTCTTTGACCCTATTGATTTCTCAAAGGTGCATATTCAAATAAAGAATTCAGGATTGTGGACCTGACAGCAAATAGAAGTAAGCTATTTACAAAAGGTAAAAGTAAAAGGCAAAATTTTATTTCGATGAATGAGTAATTTCCTGCCAGTGCACTGGCAAGGATCTGGGGCTACAGGGAAAAGAAAAATGAATCAGACAATATCCAGGTCAACCAAGCCAGAATTACTATATCCCAACCCAGACCAATAGATTCGTATATGTAGAAGGGAGGGAAAAAAAAAAAAGGAAGGAAATAAAGAAGGGGAAGGTCTTTGAGGTTTTCTCTAATGTGACAAATCATAAACCTTAGTTGTAGTATCCATAACATAAAGATAATTATGGCTTTTATTTAAAAAGTAGTTATGAAAATACTACAATACATTAATAACTCAGAACATTTACTAAGTGTTATTGAGTGTCGCACATTATTCTAAGTAGTGCTTGGATTATTTCATGGTTGTCACAAAAACCTTTATTTATGACATCATATACTATTCCTATTTTATAGATGAAATAACTGAGGTGCATGAGGCTAATAGCTTGTCTAAGATGTTACATCTAGAAAGTAGTCTTAATTCTCACAAGTCCATGATCATAATCATTACATGGTCTGATAACTGTCATAGCGTTTTGCAACTCAGTTATAAAAGCCCTCTCCCCTATTGTCTAACTGAGCAGAGAAGAGTACTCAATTGCAAACCACTGATATGTGACAGTAGCAATAGTACACGTAGTTTTAGGTACTAATAGCTGTAAAAATAATTATAGTAGTATTTGCAGTAGTATAGTAGTATTGTAATAATGATCACATTCAAATACCTACACAATAGTCATTGAACATACATTACCACTGACATGAAACTACTAGAAAAGATCATTATCATCTTAATTTTAAAATAAACAAATGGAAGTTGATACTGTTCAACTGGTTTTCCCAAAGACCACACACCAGTTTTTGTCTGTAGTTTCTTATGGAAGGAGTATTTATCCCATTTGCAAGGTAACTCAATTGGAGTCAGGCTGTGATTTAGTTCACTTTCTCCATCCCATATTTACATACAAATATCTTTTACTTTCCATGCTATTCATGTTTAGAGAGCTCAAAAGGCCTATACCAACTGAAGGCCTGTTCTACTTCTGCCGGAGCTTTGGGGAATTTTTCCTGCCTGCTCACAAAGTCACCTGTATTGCCATAAATAACTGTCATTACTATTTTCTGTCCCAAAGGGTTCCCAAGTCACTGACCCAATCAGAGCCCCATTGTATAGAAACAGAAAGGAAAAAGCATAAGGGAGTAGGGGCAACAGGATTGCAGGTCACAAGGTTCAACCCTCTGAGCCCTATCACAAAAGAGAGCATG